>PVKE010003665.1:0-70355 GCA_004027555.1 Craseonycteris thonglongyai | reverse complement strand
CTCCTATAACCCCGTGGGGGGATTGTAGCTCTCAAATAACTTTCTATTAAATTAAATTTTCTATCAGTTCAGTGGCATGAGAGCTCCTAGTCAGCAATTAGGTTGAGCAACACACTACAGTATTTCTTACACATCTGAGTTTGTGGCTGTGATTCACACCCATGTGGAAGTCATTCAAAGATGAAACTCAGGTGCCGGGAGTCCAGAGCATTGTCAGATTCTAATTTGTACAGAACATGAATCAATGCTGCATCAAAGCAGCTTTTATTCCCGAAGACACTGTGACTCACACCTCCTTTCATTCTTCTTACCTTTTTATGAATGCATTCTCTAGTTCCTGGCCAACAATCACTTCCTTCTCCCGACAAGTTTGATGTCTAGGACAGACAGTTGGGAAAGGACAGTGGAGAAATGACCTCAGAGCCAGCACCTTGTCCAACAGGGTATGAAAGGGAAGAGAGGAGGGTGTGGGCTTCAGAGGGAGCCCTCTGGAAAGAACTGTTCTAGAATCATATCGAATCCCGGCCCCGGCCCGTGCGGAACCATGTGCTGAACTGGGAGCTCCCCCAGTTCAGTTCTCTCTCTTTCTCTGTCTCTGTATCTCTCTCTGTCAAAAATAAATAAATAAATATATTTAGAATCATAGAAAAATGACATGAAGAAACCTGCTCTCCATCATAAGGAAGATTAGGTTTGCAGTAGGAGTTAGTTATGGCTTAATTTCATTTCCACACTAAATGAATTTGGGAAATGTCAAAACAAATCTGTAATTTCTTAATCCCTGAGGGTAATGGTGAGCACCCTACCACCACCTGGCCCCACCACCCCGACCATGGCTGTGATTATGGGTGCTGGCATCCACGCCTACATGAGCCTGTGCTGGGAAGAACACGAGGGGATCAGTCTGCCTCTGCCCCACATCGAGCACTGGTCCCCAGAGCCAGTGTTTTCATGTGTCACCTGCTTCCCTATTTATGAGGTAATTAGATTTTGGTGACTCCAGAGACAGTATTCACAGATAGAAGTTAAAAGACACAGGCAATCAGCCTCAGCATGTTTCCAGCGTACCTGCAGTACATCATGATGAAAGGTACAAAGAACAATGGGGGTTGTGAAAGGAGCCTTACAGTTAAGCCAGAGCGATTTCTTGGATCAGATGCCCTTTGAACCAGTGTTGTTGGAAACAGTCCCAGGTGCCCTTGATGGGTGACACAAAGGCCCTTAGCTGCTGAAAAACAGGAGTGACGAGAAAGAAAACGAGACACAGAAAAGCGGAGGCCACGAGGACAGGCTGTGCAGGACAGGTTTCCTTAACCTTGGGCCACAGTCATTTTCCGTCTGTTAGTCATGGGTGGCTTTGGACTTGAGGGCTGGCTTCCCTCACCATCACCCTTCCTGTGGGGCCACTTGGGCATTATTCTGGACTGTAAGAATCAGGAGGGTCACTCTTAGCAATTCAGCGCCCCTACAAGTCATCAGTGCAGGGGCTCTAGCTGGGGGTGGCATGGGGAAGAGAAAGGAGTGTTTTGAAAAGTTTCGTATGGATGCTAATGTGCACCTAACCAAGCAGACGTCATGAGTAACCTCAGGAAGTCAGCACTGTCCTCAGTGTTGATAGAATCAGTGATCACACACCGATTGCACTGATAATAACTTCCATTGATTCAGTACCTACCCCTACATGCCAGACAGAAAACTAAAAGCTTTGCGAATATGATCTCTTTCATTATGTATTATAATACTGAGAGATTGTCTGCAGAGGGTAAATTCCAATATGTGGTGAATGAGTGAATACAGTAAAGGACTTAAACCCTCCCCTTCCCCTTACAAAAGAAACTAACACATATGGAGCACACACTAAGAGCCAGACACCATACTGTAATGTTTAGGTATTAAGTTAACCCTCTCAGCTGCCTGTGGCATAGGTGTTAAGAATTTTGCTTTGTATATGGGGAAACCAAGGCTAAGAGAGCTGCAGTCACATAATAAGTGCAGGAGCTACGATTCAAACCCAGGCCTGTCTGCCTCAAAGTCTGCCTTCTTCCCATTCTATTATACTGCTGGGAAAACAGATTTATGATCCAGATCGAAGGAGTAGAAGGAGTGAGGAACAGGGAGCTCTCATAAGAAGTGGACAAATGTCTGCTGGAAGAAGGAAAGGGCTGAGAGGAGAAGACAGGACACTTGGAGAAGGCAGCCCAGGGTGTGATGCCATTAGTAACAGGTGAGACACAAACTTTCCTGGCACCCAAATGCTCCCCACATTTCTGCCCCAATGAGCAAGGGCTTGACTTCAATGTTGCCCAAGGGATAGGGGAGGTACCTACAGTTCTGCTTAAAAGGTAAGCCAGGGTGGCACATATCAACATACTATGTCATCTGACATACTTGTCTGTCCTCAGTGCACAGGGAGAGAATGTAGGGTGAAGAACTGGAACAAGCTCAACCCACTGTGTGACCCTGGTTGAGGTCCTCAAGCCCTCTGGACCCCAGGTTCTACTGTGTAAGGACAGTAGGGTGCTTCCTGGCCTCTAGGTATGGTGTAACCTTGCATTTGTATTTCCACGGCCAGGGACCTCCTTTAAAGTAATACATTTCATTCATTCCCAGAGGAGGAGACAGGCTTAAGGGATTTGGGTGAGTTTGGAGGGAGGAGCAGAGCACAGACTGTGACTAAGAATGTACCTTCTCAGTTCCTCGGTTTATGGTGGGGGGGGGGGGTGCACCCAGGGAAGGTCTATGTTGTTGGCTGGGCCTGGGAGAGGGTGGGCTAATCATTTTGATTCAGGGGTGAAACATTACTAAGCTGTTCCTACAACGCATTTTCAGACCCACTGATTAGATATTAAGATGATCTTTTTCATCTTCATCTATTTGACTCCTGTGTCCTATAATTGTTCAGAACTTGGATAAGGAAGAAGGAATGACTTACTGGGACTCTAAAACCTCAATACATAGCTCTGTTACTTTCCTGTCTAACCCAGAGCAGGCTGCTACTTAATCTCTGTGAACCATCATCTATTAAGAAAAATGAAAAGGGGGGAAGCTGGGATGGCTCAGCGGGTTAAGCACTCACTTTGCAGCCCCGGAGCCCGAGGATCAAATCTTGGTCCCAGCCCATGTGGACCCACATGCTGGGAATGAAACTATATGGAAAACTAATGCTGTCAACTATGGAGATGGCTCTGGGCCCTCCCCTTTTTCTCTGTTTCTCTCTGTCAAAAAAAAAAAAAAAAGAAATAAAGAAAAATGAAAAGGGATAATAATAGCATTTCCCTCACAGGAATATCTGTGCAGATAAAAGTAGCTAAGACATGTAGTTAGCGAGTGTTTGTTGCATGTAAATGCCAAGTGGCATGTGTGCTGTCTTCAGGAGCTGCACACCTTGGAGAGAATGAAGTTGTTGATGCCTCCTGGTCAGCTATCTCTGGGGAGGGTGTCCTAATTGGCTGAGGGTCACTTGTATCACTTATGCTCCCTTCCCTCTAGTGAGGTAATCACTTATTCAACAAATATGAATGGCCTCTCTGACAAGGTAGAAGAATTTGAAGTCAGGAAGGACTTCAGAGTCCAACCTAAGATGGCAGCTGCTCACCGGGTCTTACCCCAAAAGGAGGGGAGTGTGCTAAGGCCCACTTAGGGAGGAGGCCTTTGGGCCTCTCCCCCTGGAGCCTTGACCCTAGCAACATGCCCACAGCAGGTGGGTGCTGGGTTCCAGAGAGACTGCTCCCAGGAAAGCCACGGTGCTAAGCACAGCAGGCTCTGAGCCAAGCACAAGGAAATATGAGGATACAGTCAGTTTTCTCCCAGACAGTCTGGGGCCTCTGACAAATAGTGTCTCAGTTCCTGTCTATCTAAATCCAGGGTAGCAGCATTTTCGGCAAAACAGCTGGGCTGTGGGGATTATCGTTGTCTATAAATGGGCATCAATGCGAACTATCTTATTGACACACATGTGAGTTCCTTTCTAAGACATGCACATATGGATACATCTCTCTGGGGCTCTCACCATCAGCTGGCTGCCCCAGAATAGCTCTAAATCCATCAGTGGGGGTGGCAGGATTCAGAACTGCGGCTGTCACTGAAAGAATGGCTATCTGGATGCTCTGTGATGAGTTACCCACTGTGGCACGTCCATTACCAAAAGAACTGTGTCCTCTTAAGAATTTTCATATCATTGTCATAATCTAGTTAGATAAATTGCACAATCTTCATTACTTTTTTCCCCTGAAATGTACATGTTGCTTCAGGGAAAGGAAAGAAGAAGAGTCACTGGAGATCTGCCAGTTGGC
This sequence comes from Craseonycteris thonglongyai, assembly GCA_004027555.1. Classification (NCBI taxonomy): domain Eukaryota; kingdom Metazoa; phylum Chordata; class Mammalia; order Chiroptera; family Craseonycteridae; genus Craseonycteris; species Craseonycteris thonglongyai. Next base: position 66,063 of record PVKE010003665.1, on the reverse strand, counting down.
CTGGGATGAACCAAAACCCGACATGGAAAAGTCACCGAGTGCCTTTGCTATTGATGAACCACAAGAAAGAGAATCATTGAAACCAAGCTAACTGCAAGGAAGGCAGGGGGAGGGGAGCAAGGCTTTGAGATATTAGCGAGGCAAGTCTGCCACAAAGGGTTGGAAGACAGAGACCAACATTATGTGCACTGAAAAAAAGTACTAGCAGGCAGGGGGGCTGGGGAGGGGTTATGACGTAGGGAGGGAAGTGATGTCTGTGTTTTTCAAGTAGCAGCAAGTTCTTCTCTGCTCTGGACTTGACCAGATTATCTGAGGCCTTTCTGAACAGTATATTTGTTAGTCAGGAAGACGGAAAGCATTTCCTATCAAATGCCAGGAGGCAGGAATCTGTACTGACTCTTATCATATCTAGATGGCTGTCAAAGTCAAGGAGGGTGGCAGCATATGCACTGTATTCAGGTAGGTCTGAGCCATCTTATCCTCCCCTCACATCACTGACTGGGAGACTCTGCAGAGATTCGCCAGTCACCCACAACCCTGCATAAGGCCCACAGCAGAAATGGGATGAGAGAACCCCTGGACATAGCAGTGTTCCCCACTGCTGGGAAGGACCCAGGTGGCTGGCATTTTACCAGAATCGCGTCCCCAGTTATTTTATTTATTGATTGCCGTCACCCTGTGGCAGCAGTATTGGGAGAATCCCAGTAAAGGGATGCCGACAGATGGCTCCTCTTCATTCGCTCACATGCTCAGCCCTCTCACCAAGAGAGCAGGGCAACCTAAAACCTCACTCATCTTTGTGATCCCGGGTAAGTCCTCACCATGACTAGGAAACACAGCATGAAAAAAATAATTATGTCATGTGGACCATGACAGGGAAACATGGTTCTTTCCATTCTGCCCCACGTCCCACACAAAACATGACATAGCTGCAATGCAGCAAGGTGGCACGGCATACCCCAGCTCTCAACTGAGCACCTCAAGAAGGGTCAGAAAGCCACACAAGGACCTCAGGGTCCTTTAAGCTGACCTCATTCTACAGAAGCTCTGCAAGGTGGAAGGATTCACCCAAGTTCCACGAAGAAGGCAGAGCCACGGCTGCCACACCTGACTAGTAGCTCCTCCCAGGAGACTGGGATGGAAACTGTCTTCCTCAAACTTGTCTGACCTCAGTCCACAGCTCCCTTCCTAAACCCATTCCCACCCCTGCTCAAAGAACAAAGAACTGAAGAGGAACACAATGCTTGATGTGATAAAACGAAATACAATGAATTAAACAAGAGCCAAATGAGCAACTGAAGTAAAATGTTAATTAAGAGAATAATAACTGTACTTGCACAAGACAGCAAACACAAGGCAATGCAGGTAATATACCCATGGCTGTGTTCTTTCCCCAACTTGCAAAATTTACAAGCTTTGTAGGTGCCAGGCATCCGCATGGCAGCCAGGGATCCTAAAGAATTATGAGGAATGCTGGGATGGTTCAGGGGGTTAAGCGCTCACCTTGCAGCCATAGGGTCCAAGGATCGAATCCCGGCCCCGGCCAGTGCAGACCCATATACTGAAGTGGGATGTGGCCCCAGTTGATTTCTTACCAGGGCAAGCTTCCCATGCAGGAGACCTTCAACCTGGTTCCTGCCCTGCGAGGCCCCCACCCACCCATATGGAATGAAACTCAAAAACTGATGACGTACAACTATGAAGACTGCTCTGGGCCCTCCCTCTTCTCTCTGTCTGTCTTTGCCTCCCTCTCTTTCTGTATTAAAAACAATAAAATAAATCTTTAAAAATAAATAAAGGGTTCCCAAAATTCACGCAAGATTTGAATTTTGCGTCATTTGTGCAGTAAAGTGTTGCCAACGAAAAAAAAAGACAGCGTGACAGCTGACAGTTCAGGGTTATTAAAAATAGAGCGCTACACGAACGAACAACGTGTTTTCATTGTTGAGCAATAAAAATTTACAATTTTTAATTATAAACCTGTGTTTTCTATCAAAATTACTTCTTGCGTGAATTTTGGGACACCCTTTAAATAGAATAATGAATTTGAGTCCTCAGGAAACTACATAAAGCATCAATTTTTGTTCCTAAATAACACATGTTAGTAAGCTTTAGTAACACTATCTACTTTACTGATTGGTAAATAGCCCGTGGTTGTATATGAAAATGAAAATCCGTGAAATTCTTTCAGTTGCCTATAAGGATTGAAGAAAGGACATTCTGGAATGTTCAGATCAGCTTAGAACCACCAGGAAGAGTCCTGTGGCACGCCAGTGGGTTTCAAAGTTAGAGGAACATGGATCTACTCACAAAGCCACCATCAGGGCCGTCTGTGTACTCAGTGAACAGGAGCTGTGCACTAAGGGAGACGTTTCCAGGAGGAATGTGTGTGGATACATAGGAAACAGTGAGAAGCATGCCATTCCTGCTGATGGCTTAGCTGGCAGAGGCCCACAGAGGAACATCTAAGTGGGGCTGCTGCACATACCAGGAGGGACAGGGAGGCTGCAGGATCACCTTGCCTGGGAGTCTCTGAGAACAGCCAGCCTGGCCTCCCAGAAGCTTTGATACTGACTTGCCCGAGGGGAAGAGGTGGCCCCGACTCCCTGACAAGCCTTTTCTGGATCTATAATTTCATGGTTCTCCCTTCACTCTCATCAATGTCCTGATACAAAAATGTTCTTCACAAAAATCTGCTTGTAATAAACCTTGCTCAACTGCTGGCCAAGCTGACTTCTCTGGCCATGGCTTGGACAGGCACTGAAGGTATTCGCCCCCAGACAGTGGGTGGGACTCCCTCTCTGGCTGTTTAAAAATGCACAGTGGTTAAGGGCTCGAATCCCACAGGTCGAACAGGTACGAGTTCAAATCCTAGTTCTGCCACCAACTATGTGCCCTCTCTAAACTAAGCTTCCTCATCTATAAATTGGAGATACTATCTCAGAGGGCTGTGTTTAAAACTAATGGATGATATAATGCAGGAAAAGTGCATAGCATACCACTGGCAACAGAGTTGAGTGCCAAGAATCCTCAGCTATGGCTGCTGTTATTAGCTGATGACCTCCTGTGGTTCTCTATGCTCATGTCTGAGAAATCCAACCTCCTCTAAGAAGCATCTCCTAATTACCAAGTCAAAGTACCTCCCCAATTACCAAGATTCCCCTTTCCTGCACTTTTGCAGCCCTCACTAGAGCACTTAAACTTGTGCCTCTCTGAACTGTTACATAAATGTCTCACGCAAATGCCTCAGGTGGTCCTCCCATTCCCCAGACTAGCTTGTCAGTGCCTCGGAGACCTGGCTTTGCTTTGTATCGACTCTTTCACCACAGTCCCCTCCCCCATTATGCCTGAGTTCAAATGTTCAAATACAGCATAAATAAATGATTGCTGGATAAATAAATGTGTGAGGTGTACACATGTAATTTTTTCAGGTATACACATATCTGGCATTTATAATGGAGGCAGACAAATAACGAGAAACGATGAAATGTGAGTCCGAGCTCCCACTCTGCAAGGGAAAGACTGCATAGCCTGAGGCTAGGTGTCTACAAGATGTAGCAGCTGCCACCTGCCTCCTGTCCAGGACTAGTGAAGACAGGTTAGACTTCTAAGCAGCAATGATGAAACACAACTGTCTGCTCAATGTTGGGTCAAGAAAAGCATCTGGGTTCCGTTGGTAACAAATGGCTATCACGCTCTTTTAGCATTTCCCAGCTCCTATTGCACAAAACAAGGAAAACGAAATAGGCCTCAGCCATTTTAAATCAGATTTCCAGAGAAATCTTCCTCAAGTAACTCATGCCAGAGCCAGGAAATTTTTCAAAAGGCTAATCTAAATTCTTTCTCACTTTCAGCTCACTTTCCTTTGACCATTGCCAAATGAAGTCGACAATAGCTCAGCAAGTGTTATGTAATAATTAATTACCTTTATTCTTCAAAATCCTGGGATGCCAGGATAGCTCAGGGGTTGAGCGCTTGCCTTGTAACTAAGGTTCAGGGTTCAATTCCCAGCCCCAGCCCATGCAAACTCCATATGCTAAACTGTGGCTCACCTGGTAACCGCCAAGATGGCTCAGCGGTGAATGTTCTCACCTCTCGTGCAGGAGCTCCCCGGTTCAGTTCCCAACCCATGAGGCCCCACATTCACTTGTGTGGAAAGAAACCATGTCACAACTAATGACTATGGAGACTGCCTTGGGCCCTGTCCCTTCTCTCTCACCTTTTCTCAAACAATAAAATAAATCATTAAAATAAATACAAAAACTTTATTTCCTCCTGCTTTCCAGCAGCTGACTTAGACTGGAGGTGACCTTTCTCCCCCCAACGATATTCACTTCAATGCTTTCTTCTTTTCTATTTTCTCCTCTGCTTCCTCAATCTCTTAAACCTTAGGCCTCCCAGCACTGCCCACATCAGCTATATGAGCCACCCCAACTTAAAGCTGTTCTGACAGCCGGTTTAGTTTGTTGACCCCACAAAGGAATATACCTGTCACGAAGGATTCCTTGTGGTTAACTGGGCCCAATTCATAACCAGAGCCTAGCAGCCATTATTTACAGGGGGCCTCTCACACATGCTGCATTTCAGGGAACAGCCACCGACTGGGCTGCCCAGCCTCCCATGCTGCTTTTCTGCAGTCTAAGCACAATCTTATAAAGGAATTCCTGGAATCACATTTGAACCAATGACCAGAGACCTGCTCCATCCAATCAGAGCTGCACAGCTATATTCATTGCATCTTACTGACCCATCAGGACAGTGCAGTTTGGACAACTCAAACTGTACAATTTGTATCCTTCATTTGCATAAAAATGAGTTAATCAGGGACCAGACTGGATACTTTATATAAGTGGTCCTCCCCTTTGTCTTGGGCTAGGAAACTTTGCTTCCTCCAGAGGCTGTGTTTCCCCAGTGTGCACAAACAGTTCATCTAGAATAAAGTCTCTCCTTTAATTGTATCCCAGACTGGGGACTCCTGTTGGCAGTGGATTGGTGGCAGCCACATTTTCCTTGATGAGGTCAAGGCCGAGTGCACCAGTACCATGATAGGAATCCAAAGGACTGATCCCTGTTTGCAACACTGATTCCCTATGAGTTGGATGAAGGCTAGCTGAGCCTTTTTGTGACTCAGGGACAAACACTTTCATTGTACATCTGTTATAAGGATTCCTCCCCTTTATAATGGTAATTATAGTGTGCTTAATACTAAGCTACTTATGACCTTGGAAACATTTTCTACTCTCAAGGGAAAGGTACGGGGTTAATAACATAAGGTGATGAAACTTCAGAATGCAGAAAATATGTCCCTCAGGATAACAGGGCAGAGAAAACACACATAACCATGGTATGAGACAGTGGTTTTTAAATGTGTTATAGCAACTGAGTCCTGCCTTTGAATGAAACCTTCAGTGGAATCCCACTCCTAAACCAGATAAAAGTAGAGTTGCTCTGGTGGGAAGGCAGGGTAGGGTGGTGGTGCTATGGGGCTAGAGCTCACCCCTCCTCCTCCTCCTCACCTATTTCTCTTCCCTACGTAAGTGGTGGTGCCCGCATTCCACAATAAACCCCTAGGCTTCGATGAGGGCAGCTTGACAGCTGTGAGTAAAGAGAGACATGGAAAGGACCTTAATTTACACAGTAAGTGAGAAGGCATTGCAACTCAACTTTAGGGCCTGTAGGACCACGTGGCCAACAAATTTGTCTACACTTTTGTCTTTCTAGTCTATTTACATGTTTCTTAGCTTTTATTTTAAATATATCTTTTTTTATTTATTTTTATTTTTGACAGAGAGAGAGAGAGATATACAGAGACAGAGACAGAGACAGAGAGAGAACTGAACTGGGGGAGCTCCCAGCTCAGCATATGGTTCCGCACAGGCCAGGGCCGGGACTCGATCCCCGATCCTCGGCGCTGCAAAGTGAGCACTCAACCCACTGAGCCATCCCGGCTTCCCCGTTAGCTTTTATTTTAATGTATATATCTTTTACCATAATTAGTACATTTTTGCAATGTTTCTGAAAGTCTTTGTGGAATAAGTTGGTGTCTAGATGTGTGCACACAGTTCTAGGAAGAGAAAGAGGCTGGAATATTACACCATGACAAGACAGTCATAGGGTCTGGCTTGACTTGCTATATTTTACTGTTTTATACATGCTGATTTGAAGCAATCCAAATGAAAACTAAATACACTCTAAAATACACTCAAGATTTTTAAGAGCCTTAAAAATAGAGCTTTACTATAGGAAGACTACACTTTCTGAACAATGAAAGATATTCTTTTTTTTTTTAATTAATTAATTTATTTATTTTTGACACAGAGAGAGAGAGAGAGAGAGAGATACAGAGACAGAGAGAGAACTGAACTGGGGGAGCTCCCAGTTCAGCATATGGGTCCGCACGGGCCGGGGCTGGGATTCGATCCCCGGTCCCCGGCACTGCAAAGTGAGCGCTTAACCCACTGAGCCATCCTGGCTTCCCCCTGAAACATATTCTTAATACCACTTATAAAACATTAAATATGGATGGTCTGCTTAGTCCCTTTTTTCCACTGTACATTTATTTGGAAGAGGGGCAGTAAGAAGCACTTTTTGAAGTGAGTTTTTCGAAGGCATTTAAATTATAAAATAGCCTGCTGACTTACAAAAATCCTGTGTTGTGTAAATTTGACTGAGGGCTATTAAAATCTCCTAAATTACCTACAGAAACATAAAATATATATATTTAAATTTTCATCAATTTAAAAGACTCAGGAGAGAAAAAGAAATCAAAATTCAAACAATCACAGTATGTAATTTTTCTGATTTTTAAAGGAATATTTATAGCATGAATAAGAAAGGCTGGTGAAGGAAAAACTGGGATGGCTCAGCGGGTTAAGCACTCACTTTGAAGCCCCGAGAACCGAGGATCGAATCCTGGCTCAGGCCCAGGCGGACCCACATGCTGAACTGGGGTGTGCTTCCTGAATGCAATGAGGCCCCCAGTTCAGTTCAAAAAAAAAAAAAGATGTTACAAAAGAAAGTCTTGGGAAACTGGGATAACTCAGTGGGTTAAGCGCTCATTTTGTAGCCCCAGGGACCGAGGATCGAATCCCAGCCCCAGCCCATGCGGGCCCACATGCTAAACTGGGGAGTGCCCCCAGTTCAGTTCTCACCGGGGTGAGACCCTGGCCCAGTTCCTGCCCTGTGCAGCCCGCCCACCTGTGGAATGAAACTATGTGGAAAAACCAATGATGTGCAACCATGGAGACTGTTCGGGGCCCTCCCCCTTCTCTCTGTCTCTGTATCCCTCTCTCTCTCTCTCTCTCTCTGTCAAAAGCAATTAAAAAAAAACTTATAAAAAAAATAAAAGAGAGAGGCTGGTGAAGTATATAAAAATTAGAGAAGTGATCCTTTTCCTATTTCAGGAAAATTATAATTCTTGGAGAAGACATTGAAATTAGCTCCCAGTTGATACACTATATTCATTATGTTAGGGTTTCTAAAGCCTCCTCCTCTTTTTATTTCTTAAAAGAAAAACACATTTCTTTCAGACCTTGAGGACTGACTGGCCTCAACAACCTAGGCTCTAACATAAGAGTCTACAAACTTCAGCCCAGGAGTTAGATCCAGCTCACAGCCTGCTTTCATCTGGCTAGAGCTAAGAATAATTTTCACATTTTTAAACATGGTTGTAAAAATATCAAAAACAGATTTCTTGGCACATAAAAATGATATGAAATTCAAATTTCTGTGTCCATAAATAAAGTTTTATTGTCACATGATCACATCCAGTCATTTACATTTTGTCTATGGATGTTTTCCTTACTACTATGGCAGAGCTGAGTAGTTCTGACCAAGAATGAATGTTCCAAAAGCCTGAAATATTTACACAATCTGTGCTTTTACAGAAAAAAATGACAATTTCTAAGAGACAGAGCCCACCGGGACTCCTCTGTGTGTCCCCAGGGCACGCGGGAGGGCTCACCTGGTTGAGATGGCACAGGTATTTGTCCAGACAGCCGAAACAGCAGAAGCAACATCGAAACATGCACCTCGACCATGCACTCCGCTGCGGGGATCCGGTTCAGACCAAAGCAACAGAGTCGGAAACAACACAGGAAGAAAGATAAGCAACAGTTTCTGTGGATGCCCACTGTTTCTACCTGAAGACTTACACACCTGGGGAAGCACTGTAGCAAGACTCATCCAGTATCAGAGGAATTCTACTGCTGAGCACAGGTTAGTACTACTGCTAATTGTTATTATGATTACTGATGAGCCAAGGTTCTCTCTTGTGGGCTTACCTGTTAGGACTGCTGTTGACTTCAGCAGAAAGAGAAAAGAGTTCATCCATATTTGCTAGTGAAGGTAAAAACTAGGCCTTCGGGTTCTAGTTAAAACAAAACAAACAACCTCTCTCCCCTTATCTCCCCTTCAATGTCTTCAACTACAATATAAATTTTACTTTTCTAAAACAGATTATATTCATGAAAATTTCACATCCCAAAGACAAATAAAACAAATAATGCTTTATACACCTTGGTTATGTGCCCACATTAAAAAAGAATCAAGTTTAATGTTTTTGGAAATAAATCCAATAGTGAGACTTTCACAGCTAAATTTCAAGGAATAAATTAGTACTTTGAAATATAACTTGGACTTGTGTATAATTCAAGAGTGAATAAAGAAACTCTAGGAGGAAGGGTGATTGAATGTGTCTTACCCACAGCCCAGAGTAAAAAAGAAGGAAGAAAAAAAAACAAATGCCTGAAAACAATCCTAAAATAGTCCTATATGAGGACCCCAGGAATAACTCAGCCTTATATGGACATTTTCTTGTCCCAATGTTAATTCAATTGGATGAAACTTGATCTTGATATTTTTTAGCCTGGCTGTGGCTGTGAATGAGCCATTAACACAGGAAAGATCACACATGGCTGTGTGAAATGTTTAAATTTTAGATACAGTACAGGGCTACAAGGCTGCTGAGGAAGACCATGTCTTATTAACCTAAGAAAGGACACATTTCTCCAACAGTGGCATCACTAAAAGGGAGTTTGGCCCCTTGGTCCTTATGGGATCTAGGGAGTCATAAATCACCCTTTAGATCTCTGCCAGAGAGACCAACACAATGACTTTTCTTTTAGATTTATGGAAGGCTGTTTTTCCAGAGTTTAAGATGCCTAGTTTGGGGGGAGGAGGGATGGCAAGTCTCATTAATTTATGATTATTTATTACTGAGTCCTATATCTCTATTAATATCTGTATACATACACATACACGCACACACACACACTCAGAACAGACCTCCCCACAATGTACCAGTTTGGTACGTGGATTATTTGGAGCTGAAGGCAATCGAGACTGTGGGCCCAAGAGAAACATTTCCCTCTCCTTTAAAGAATTGAAATCATGGGGATGCAGGGATGGCTCTGTGGGTTAAGCACTCACTTTGCAGCCCCAGGATCCTAGGATCAAATCCTGGCCCCAGCCCGTGTGGACCCATGTGCTGAACTGGGGTGTGGCCCCCAGTTTGGTTCTTGCCAGGGCAAGCTTCCCATGTGAAAGGCCCCTGGTTCAGTCCCCAGCTTGAAGGGGACATGCCTCCCATGTGGGAGGCCCCCCCTTGGTTCTTGCCCTGAGTAGTCCCCACCCACCTATGTGTGGAATGAAACTGTGAAAAACTGATGATGTACAACTATGGAGACTGCTCTGGGCCCTCCCTCTTCTCTCTCTCTCTCTCTCTCTGTCTCTCTTTCTCTGTCAAAAACAATAAAATAAATCTTTTTTAAAAATTAAAAAAAATGGGAAAGCTAGGATGGCTCAGCGGGTTAAGCGCTCGCTTTGAAGCCCCGAGGACCAAGGATCGAATCCCGGCTCCGGCCCATGCGGACCCACATGCTGAACTGGGGTGTGCTTCCCAAATACAGTGAGGCTCCCAGTTCAGTTAAAAAAAAAAAATTTAAATCAGGGGCTCTGCCCATAATAAGTGTTACCACCAGAAATAACATTGTATGACCTATCTATAGGGCAGGGCAAACTCCTACCGTAATTACTGAACATCTGCTTTTTATCGACCTATGAATTGTCCTCTTTCCCTCTGAAGCCCCAAGGTGCCTTAGCTTATCCTTAGCTCAGAATGTCACATTTGGGAAAGCTGGGATGGCTCAGCGGGTAAAGCGCTCGCTTTGAAGCCCTGAGGACTGAGGATCCAATCCCGGCCCTGGCCCATGACAACCCACATGCTGAACTGGGGAGTGCCCCCAGTTCAGTTCTTGCCAGGACCTCTGTGGGAGGCTCCCGGGCCAGTTCCTGCCCTGCGCAGCCCTGTGCCCGCCTGTGAAGTGAAACTATACGAAAAACTAATGTCAACTATGGAGACTGCTCTGGGCCCTCCCCCTTCTCTCTGGCTCTGTCTCTGTTTCTCTCTGTCAAAAATCAATAAAATAAACCTTAAAAAAAAAAAAAAAAGAAAAGAATGTCACATTTCCCTCGTTCTCCCATTCTGCTCCTGAACCTATCCCGTATGTGGGGTTCTCATACATCCATATGTAATTGAATTGGCTCATTTTCTCTTATTAATCTGTCTCATGTCTATTTTATTTATTAAATCAAACAGAGGAGGACACATATGTATGTGTACGTATGTATATATATGTACATGTATGTGTGTATATATTACACATATATATAATACAAAGCTGTTTTCTATTCTTCAAGAAATCCTTCTCTGGGGAAGCTGGGATGGCTCAGTGGGTTAAGCGCTCACTTGGCAGTGCCGGGGACCGGGGATCGAATCCCGGCCCCGACCCGTGGGAGCCATGTGCTGAACTGGGAAGTGTCCCCAATTCAGTTCTCTCTCTGTCTCTCTGTCTTTGTCTCTCTCTATCTCTTTCTGTCAAAAACAATAAAAAATAAAAATAAAAAAAAAAGAAATCCTTCTCCAAGTTTCCTAAAATTGAAGGATCAATTTCAAAATGCAGGAGTCTAACTAAGTGGCTAGATTTGGCCTGGATGTGAAAATGCCTCTTCAAGTCACCAAAATGTGTGTATAGTGGACTCTCCAATAACCAGAACTCAAGCAACTGGCACTCTCAAGCAACCAGTACAATTTTTTTGCTGGCTGCTTGAGATTTTGCCAGTTGCTTGAGTTCCGGTTAATAGAGAATCTACTTACATTTATCTGACATCTACCCATCCCCGTGGGTGCTGGTTAACTGAAAGACCTCTGTATGTTTTTATCCCTCAGAATTCAGTCCTGAAAAGGATAAATTTAGACTAAATTATCTCTGAAATTTAGTCCTGAAAGTCTCACTATAGAATTTATTTCCAAAAAAGTTAAACTTGATCCCTTTTTTATGTGGGCATACAACTAGTATCTACAATAACAGTTTAACAGAAATACAAGAAAACACTGTATGATCAAGGCAACTGCTCCACATGCACTTCAAGATAAAAAAGCTGGATAACTTTATGTGAAATTCGATCAACTGCTCCTAATTGATATACCAATCTCAAAGCTTGATTATGGACTTAAAAATACCAACCATTCAGATGTCTGATTTAAAAAACAAAAACAATTCTAAAATAAAATAAGAAATCCACATGTAAAACTTCCCAATTTACTAAAGACACATACCTTTACCCAAAAGGTATGTTTGTGAAACTGACCAAGTTACTGAAGCTGGGGTGGGGATGGGGGAGAGATTAGAGTTGTGTGAGAACAGGGAAGTTGGGAAAAGTCCAACCCTCCCTTGTTTGGCAGGCCAGAAACAGCATGAGAACAGCTGTTTTCCTGGTGTGTTGGTTTCCACTGGCATTCATAACCAAATGTGCATGGAAATACAAACCAGGGAGGGGAAAATCCCCAGGCACAAAAGCCCTACAGTTTTCTGTCTTTTGAGCTGAGATTTAGGTCATTTTGCCCATTCATTTCTCACCATTAAAAGTGCTCTCGCTCTCTCTTTCTCTCTCTCTCTCTCACTCTCTCACTCTCTCTCTCTCACACACACACACATCCCAGTAATTTCTGTGGCACCTCTAGGGAATGCAAAAGGCAGAGAATATTTTAGCATTAAAATACAAACAAGTATTATCTTGTAGTGTATTTTTTTAAAGTATCTAACTGTTCACAAAAACTTGTTTAAATCTCTGAAGAATTCCTGCCATTTGCTCAGTATTTAAATAAGAAGGAAACCACCTAGCTCAAAACTACTCCCTGGCCACCCCGCCTCCACTACTGTGTGGGTGGAAAACCCAAACACACAAAACCATAAACAAAATGGACTGGGCACAGAAGGTTTCTGGAGGTGGGTCGGGGGGTGGAACCTGAAGAACACTGAAGCCTTCTGAATGGACACTGTTACTGGTCACATTCCTATCCTGGGACCTGCTGTCCTTTTCCAGTGATTGGCTTTGTAGTAAGATGCTGCCTTACCTTGTCTTTCAGAGTGTTGTAAATGTACATAAGAATGGTTCTTGGAATCCTCACCATGGTGATTAAAAATGACCCTTTTACAACTGTTCCTTGATGGTAGCAGAAAAGAATGGAGAGAGATGAAAGGATTGGGCCATCAGGAGGGTCATTTTCATTTCTGGGATTAGGAAAAAAAGAGAGCATTTAAAAACCACTATTTAAAAAGAAACAAAAAATTTCCCTCTGGTTCAAATCAGCAATGGTACTAACAATTTACAAAGCAGTGATGTAGTAAGCATTTGGCAAAGTTTTATACTCCTTGGTAGCTAAAGTTAAACTATATCTTGGGCTAAATTAATTCCTTTTGGTGCCATTAATTGCTACAATCAACCATAGAACAGGAAATAAAAAGAAAAAACACCAATGAGTTAAAATGAACCAGGTTCCCTCTTTACAATACCTTCCCCTTCCACTAATCCTTTAAATTGCCTATTAATCACATTTTCATTTTCAGAAGATTATATAATAATCTCCAAGGTTTCATTTACACACTAGCATACAGAACTGTTGCCAGCATTGGCTTGGTGATTAAAATCACCACCAAATCACATGACCAGGATCGCAGCCAGAGAGGTAACAGTGAGCTCCAGCTGAAAGCCAACGACAGGAAGTTTTGGCATCAGGACAGCTCTAGGCTCCTGAAATCCAGCTGATTTCTACTCTGCTCTTTAAAGGTCACTTCAGTGCGAATCATTTACTGGATTTGTCATGACACAGCTCCCAAGAATGCAAAGTTCAGTTTCACAGGCAGGGAAAGAAGTGAAAATGAAATGGGCATAGCCTTCTCCCTACACCAAACCTGGAGATTAAAACAAAGGCGAGAGGGCTGAGACAACCCCTCCCCTGACCCTCTGAATTCCGCTGATGCCTGTTGGAGAAAATGAGGCCCTTTCCCAGAAGCTACTTCTCGGTTTCCAAGTGAAGCTTGGTTTCTTCATAAAGGATTTCATTCTGCAACTTGGTCGGGTTGCTAATAACTCACCATGAATTAAGGTTTTGACAAGAGCCTAGGTTTTGAGGGAGAAAAAGGAATGCAGCCAGAAATGCTTCCAGTTGGCAATGGCTGTATTTTGCTGTTACTTAAATCATCCAGGAAGGAAAAGAGAGCATGAAAGTAAGATCAGGAGCAGAATAACTACAATCCATTTGTCCCACAAAAAGGGTGATATGTGTTTCAACTCAGTGTTATTGAAAATAGGAAATACCAGGGAGGCGATTGCTGATATGAATTTATGTTGATCTGATAAACTAGAAGAGTAGTACAGGCCAGGAAAATCTGACACATTTTTTCCCTTTCCTCATCTTTTTAAAAGGAAGAATGTTTACTTTTCCATTTAGGAGATTAATGAGCCTTAGGACTGGTGCTCAAGAGGGGACACAAGAAGAGGCAGCACCTGCTTTCCATCTGGGAGGGAGGCAAACGAGTCACAGGCCTCTGGGAATGGGAGCCTTGGGGGCTGGTCCTCGAAGTAGTGACATTTGGGATTAGGCATCAACTTTCTAAGATTTTGCTCAGATGGCATGGATCACTTCAGGCAGAGGAGTTTCTGCGCTGTCTCAACTACCCTAGTCCATAACGCATCCCACTGATGGCTCCAGGTTCTCCAAGGCTTGCTTGGATGAAGATTTCAGAGGCAGGGTTATCACATGACAAGAGAGACTATTTAAAAAGAAGGTCCTTTAAACCCAGGCCAGCTCACGAAGCCAGGAGTCACTCAGTACCTGCCCTGAAAAGTAAGTACAGTGTTTTTGAGGCCCTTCCCTTCTCTTCTTAAATCCCTTTCCTGTTCCAAAGTAACAGCGCTGTGTCATCCCTCCCCGGCTGTGTACACAGCCAGTACCTGCCGCTCTGTCTCCCTCACAACCAGCAAAGCCTGCCTGCCTTCTGGAAGAGGGTCTGATTAGACCTGGTGAGGCGTAAACTGATACTCTGGATGTAACCATTCTTTAACCAACTGAAAATTACCTCTGAACTTAACCATACTTTGAGACTTTACTTCTGGGATGGTAATGCAGAGTTAAGCATATTGAGGACACAGCGATGAGCCAATCAGGAGGCTAGGGCCTCCAGTCAGGCATATGCATCGGCTTCCCAGGAGTACTGAGTGTTGAGCACCTTCCACTCCATTCTGTGCATAGTGACAGTTAGGAAGACCCAGGCAGTGTGAGAGGAAGGGACTCAGAATGTGCCGCACGTGCCCAGTGTCCTCCTTTTAAACTTGTGGTTGCCCTGAGTCCGCCATGAGGTAGAGCCAGCGCCCTAGGACACTGTATTGACTCAAGCCACTAGGCTGAGGACTTACTGATCCCATCCATGGTACAGAAGTGCTGTTTTGCAACTACTAGTTCCTCAGACAACACAGAATAAAGCCTACCAAGCAACTTCAGGATCCTAGAAGCAAGTTTTAGCTCTAGTTAGTTTCAGCCTAGTGCTTCCTAAGAACTCTTTGAACAATATGGGCAATCAATTGTGCTGAGGCCTCTGGACAAGGACAAGTACCTGCAATTCATTGGGATGCAATGAATCAATGGCCTCCAATGTCAATCTGGCCCTTAGTTTAGAAATGCTATGGTCCCCACAGAGACCATGTTCTTTCCTGATAATTCTCTCAGAAAAATCACTGAGGTTGGAAGAGCTGTAACGAAGCTGTAAAGTGCATCTTTCTAATCCCACAGAAAAGGGAAATTGTCTTCATTCTGAACAGGATTCTCTAGCTGTCCTCTTGTCAGGTGTAGAAAACTCATCTGTCTCCTACCTAAGTTCCTTAGGCTCAGCTCTGAACCCCCCTTCCCTACTGCTTCCTCAGTGAATCTAGAGCAGATGGAAATCATCATTTGGATATTTGAAAATGATGATGAGGCCATGCCTTATCTACGTTTAATGGTTCTAGTTCCTTCCTATCACATGCCTAGCTACATCTTTATGGCTTTCAGTTGACCCCTCTTCAAGCAAATGATTGTAAGAGGAAAATTTTACAGGTTGCCCATATCCTGGTACTTGATGGCCTTTGTATGAACTCTCTAGCCCTCTTAGTGCTTAAATGAATGACAACGATGAATACACTCTGTTTGTACTTAATCCTCACCCTGTGTGCAGGCAAGACCATGAGAATAAAGAATTTGAACCTTGAGTTCTGGTCAAGATGGTGGAGTAGGTAAAAGCTCATTGTGCTTGCCTCCTCCCATGACCACATTAAGTCTACAACTAAATTATAGAACAATCAATTTGGAGAACCATCTGAATACTAGCTGTATAGAAGTCCTATAACTAAGGATATAAAGAAGCCATGTTGAGACTGGTAGGAAGGGTGGAAATGCAAAATGGGCTGGTCCCACACCCACATGTGGTGGTACAGAATCAGGAGGAATATCTCAGCTGCAGAGGTCCCCCTGAATAGTGAAGGGTCCCTGACCCACATTGGGCTTCTTAGCTCAGAGCACCATTGCCAGGAAGAAGAGCCCCCACAACATCTGTCTGTAAAAATCGGTAGAATTCTGTCCATTTGAGTGAAACAGAAGGCTGCATGAAATCCAGGCATTTTCTTAAAGGACCAACCACAGACTTACTCCCAGGTATTCACCCTGGGCTTCAGTGGAGGGACTGTGGCTTGGGAGGTGCCAGACACATATAGAGAGATACTAAGTTAAGTGGCTCCAGGGCCAGGGTTGGAGGGCCAGCCACCACTGTCCCCATGTTGAATCTTCCACACATATAACCAAATTTGAATTTTCATTGGCCTGGTGAAATCCACTTGCTCAAGCCAAGTGAGTTCCTAAGACCCTGTCACGCCCAACTCATGTAATAGTAGAGGCTTTTTCAGCAGCAGGCGGGCAGCCACTTTTGGCTCACACTGCAGACTTTCTTGGATAACTCTGAGAGGTCCGTGGGATTGCAGGTGGGTGGTGGCTGACCTCAGTGTGGCCCCAGGCACAGCACTGGTAAACACTAGTCAACCAAACCTGAATCTGCACTAACCTGGTAAACACCACTTGACCCACCCTGGTGACTCTCTGAGACCCTGTTCCTCCCAACTCACTCACCTCAGGAGGCTTTTTGGTGGCCAGTGAACAGTTAGTGTTGGCCCGAACTGCAGACTTTCTTTGACAATTCTCAGGGGTCCACAGGCCCCAGGCAGGCGCAGTTGGCCTCAGTGTGCCCTGAGCCTTTTGGTGAATGAATATAAATTTGCATTAACATAGTGAACACCACTGGCCCCACCCTGGTCATGGCCTGAGGCCCTGCCTTATGCAACTTGCATACCACACGAAGCTCTTTCAGTGGCAGAACCTTACAAGCAGCCAGTAGACAGCAGCAGGCCTTGAGGTAACCTAGGACTTTTGCTGAACTGCTACAGGCTAGGTACTGGTGGCAGCTGGCCTCAGTTCACAGTCTGGCTTCTCTCATAATTCTCCAGGTCCAGCATAGGCAGTGACCAACCATGGATCACTTTGTAGCTCCTACCTGGTAGCCCTGGGCTGGTCAGAAGCAATGGCTGACATTGACCTGCCTGGGAGTCCCTCCAAAGAGTCCCCAGAACCAATACAACCCAACAGAGCACCACCCAATTAGCCCCACAAGTGGCACATCAAAAGGGTGGTTTCAGCAGGCACCAGAGCCTAATGGGGTGAATCCCGTTCTGTGAGGCCAGCCTCCTTATAGCAGCTTGTCCACTGTTCTTGTGGCCAATACTCACAGCCAATCAGCCTGAGGGTCAATCCCCCCACTGACTTGCAAACAGCAACAAAGACTCAACTACAACACATAAAGAACCCAGCCAAGGTACACTCGTGAAGCATCTGGCTCAGACCAGAAAGACTGTGCCACTAGGCCCCACAAGACACTTTCTACATAAGATCCCCCTGCCAAGACTGGAGACATAACAGATCTTCCTAATAGATAAGAAACACAGGGAGGCAGCCAAAACAGAGAAACAAAGAAACATGTCCCAAATAAAAGAATAGAAAACCACTTCAAAAAAGAACTAAACAAAACAGAGGCAAGCAACCCACCAGATACAGAGTTCAAAACACTGGTTCTAAGGATGCTTAAGAAACTTAGTGAGAACTTCTACAAAGAGATAGTAAGCATAAAAAAGGACAGAGAAACCATGAAAAAGAACCACTCAGAAATGTAGAATATGACAACTGAAATGAAGAACTCATTAGGTGGAATCAACAGCAGATCAGATGAAGCAGAGGACTGAATCAGCTATTTGGAAGATGAGGTAGCAGAAAACACCCAATCAGAACAGCAAAAAGGAAAAAGAACTTTAAAAAATGAGGATAGTTTAAGGGACCTTTGTGACAACATCAAATGTGCTAACATTTGCATCATAAAAGCACCAGAAGAAGAGAGAGAAGAAGGAATTGAAAACTTATTTAAAGAAATAATATTGCAGCCCTGGGGACCAAGGATTGAATCCTGGCCCAGGCTCATGCAGATCCATATGCTGAACTGGGGTGTGCTTCCCATGCAGAAGGTCCCCAGTTTGGTTCTCACTCCCTGGTTCATCCCTTGGCTTGAGGGGGTGTGCTTCCCATAAGGGAGGCCCCCAGCCCAGTTCCCACCCTGTACAGCCCCCACCCACCTGTGTGGAATGAAACTATGTTGAAAACTGATGACACACAACTATGGAGACTGCTCTGGGCCCTCCCACTTCTCTCTGTCTCTGTCTTTCTCTGTCTCTCTCTGTCTCTGTTTAAAAAAAACAGTAATATAAATCTTCAACAACAAAAAAAGAAATAATAACTGAAAACTTCCCTAACCTGGTGAAGAAACTAGGCATATTAAGTCCAAGAAGCATAGAGTATCCCAAGCAAGATGAACTCAAAAAGGCCCACACCATGATACCTCATAGCTTAAATGATAAAGGTAAAGACAAAGAGAATCTTAAAAGCAGCAAGAGAAAAACAACTAGTCATCTACATAGGTACTTCCATAAGACTGTCAGCTAATTTCTCAACAGAAACTATGCAGGCCAGAGGGATTGGCAGGAAATATTCAAAGTGATGAAAAGCAAGGACCTACAATCAAGACTACTCTACCCAGCAAGGTTATCATTTAAAATAGAAGAGATAAAAATATTCCCAGACAAGAAAAAGCTAATGGAATTCATCACCACCAAACTAGTATTACAAGAAATGTTAAAAGGAATTCTGTAAGAAGAAGAAGGGGAGAGAAAGAATATAAATATAAATAATAAAATGGCAATGACTATGTACCTATCAATTATCCTTTTAAATCTAAATGGATTAAATGTTCCAATCAAAAGACATAGGATAGCTGAATAAATGAGAAAACAAGACACATACATATATTGTCCACAAGAGACCCACTTCAGATCAAAAGACACACAGAGACTGAAAATAAAAAAATGGAAAAGAGTATTTCCTGCAAACAGAAATGAAGAAAAAAAAAAAGAGTTGGGCTAGCAATATTTATATCATACAAAATAGACTTTAATGGCTAATGGATTCCATTCCAGTGCTACAGCATTTCCAATGACACATGACTGACTGACTGGTGGCTCTCAGTTTCAGCTCTTGGAGACAAAGTGCCTGTGGGGAAAAAGAGAATGAAAACAAACAAGAAACAAAACAGATGAGGCACCCTTTCTGAATGTATTGAAAAGTAGTTTAGAGGAAATGGCATTTTGTTGGGGTTTTTCCCTCAAATTTCTTTATTGTGATAAAATATATAACATAAAAATTGCAATTTTAACAATTAAAAAACAATAGACTTTAAAAGAAAGGCTATAGGAGACAAAAAAGAACATTTCATAATGATAAAGGAATCAATCCAACAAAAGGATATCACCCTTCTAAACATTTATGCACTCAACATAGGGTCACCTAAATATATAAAGCAAATATTAAGCAACATAAAGGGAGAGACTTACAGTAATATTCTCATAGTAAGAGACTTTAAAACCCCACTGATATCAATGGATAGATTCTCAAGAAAGAAAATCATCAAGAAAACAACAGGCTTAAATGACACATTATGTCAGATGGATTTAATTTATATTTTAAGAAGATTTCATTTCAAAGCAGCAGAAAGGACATTCTTTCCAGTTGCACATGGAACATTTTCCAAGATAGACCATATGTTAGGCCACAGATCTCAATAGATTTAAAGAGACTGAAATCATATCAAGTATCTTCTCTAACCACAATGGTATGAAACTAGAAATCAATTAAAACAAACAAATAAACAGAAACAACAACAACAAAAACTAAAAAATATGCAAACTCATGGAGGCTAAGTAACATGCTACTAAACAATAAATGAGTTAACAATGAGATCAAGGGACAAATCAAAAGATATCATGAGCCAAATGAAAAAAAATAATAAAATTACCTCAAGTCTACAGAACACAGTGAAAGCAATCCTAAGAGGGAAATTCATAGCAATACAGGCCTACTTCAAGAAATAAGAAAAATCTCAAATAAACAATCTAACCTTATACTTAAAGGAACTAGAAAAAGAACACTAAACAAAGCCCAAAGTTATTAGAAGGAAAGAAATAAAGATCTGAATGGTAATAAGTAAAATAGAGTCTGCATAAAACAATACAAAATATCAATGAAACCAAGAGTCAGTTCTTTGAAAAGATAATCAAAATTAATAAATCTTTAGCCAGACCAATCAAGAAAAAAAAGACAGAGGACCCAAATAATGAATATCAGAAATAAAAGAGAACTGACAACCAACACTACAAAACTACAAAGGATTGTAAGAAATTTTTATAAACTACAGAGGATGCCAAAAAAAATGTACACACATTTTAAGAAAGGAAAAAGCTGTAATAAAATTGTAATACGTAATATATCTCAATAACAAAAGATGAGTACAAGTCACTTTTGACTTTTGCAATTACAAGAGGTGCTCAAAGTGATTATCATCAGCATCCAGACACTTCTGATTATAGTGAACTACTGCTTTAGCAACGTTGACCAAAGTGTTCATTTGTATCACTGCACATTGCCATTTTAATTTACCATGCATTTCAAACTTATCACAAATGCATGCAATTATTAGGCATGTTGGAAGTTCTGTTGAGTACTCACACCTCTATTGTTGGTATAGTTCCACAACATTCTTGAATTTCAAATACCACTTCAAAATGGTCTTGTGTTCCTCGAATAACATCTGTGCTTCCTCCATTTTCTTTGACAGTCCTGCCTGTTGCATGGTGATGCTAGCATTCACTTGATTAACACCATCTTTTGAGTAAATGTCATCCTACACATTGCTACTGTAATTCAATTCAACTTCGCAAAGTAATTCATAGATAGCATCTCTTAAAATGTGTATACATTTTTTTGGCACCCCCGGCATACACCAACAAATGGGACAACCTGGAAAAAATGGATAGGGGGAGCCAGGATGGCTCAGCAGTTTAAGCACTCACTTTTTCTTCTTCTTTTTTTTTTTTTTTTCATTTATTACTATTTTATTTTTTTATTTTTATTGTTAAATTTAATGGGGTGACATTGGTTGTTAACAACTAGACAGTTTACAGATGTTCAAGTCCACATCACATCATTTATGCATCGTATTATGTGCCCACCACCCAGAATCAGCTCCCCTTCCATCACCATTTATCTGGTGCCCACTCCCATTAAGCACTCACTTTGCAGCCTCGGGGACTGAAGATCAAATTGTGGCCCCGACCCATGCAGACCCATATGCTGAACTGGAATGTGCTCCCCATACAGGAGGTCCCCAGTTCGGTTCTTACTCCCCGGTTCAGCCCCTGTCTTGAGGGGGCATGCCTCCCATACAGGAGGCCCCAAGCCCAGTTCCTGCCCTGAGCGCCCCCGCCCACCTGTGTGGACGAAACCATGTTGAAAACTGATGGGTCATCAAGATGGCAGTGTGAGAGGAGCTCTTAAAACCACCACTGGAAAGACAACAATTTAAACAACTAAAATCCCACCAGAAAATCCCTAAATAGCACATAGCCTCTGCTGAGAGAACCACTCATCACAGGAAAATTCCTGAAACTGGAGAAATGGAGGCAAGTGAGAGAGGAAGAAAGGGAGCCAGCCATGTGGGGACCCGCCGCAGAGCATGACCCGGAGACCCACCTAGTGACGACCCAGAGGCTGCCCCGAGTCCAGCAGAGGAGAGACAGACGGAGGTGGGAGCTGGGGGCGCGGGTCCAGGAGCAGAACGGCTCTGGACGTTGGAGGCCTGGAACGGACAGAGGCGGAGGCGCCGACGCCAGAGTGTGGGGTGGACGGAGAAAGCAGACGCGGCTGATGGTGGTGAGAGGCCCCGGTGGGAGGGCACGGGGAGCAGCCGTGGCGCGGGGAGGGCGGCCAGAGCACAGGGTAGGAGGCCAGAGCGAGGCACCAGCAGCAGGTGGAGGTCAGTGCCGGGGACGGGAGTGAAGATCCAGCTGCCGGTGCCTGGGTCAGGCAGCTGGAACTGGGGGCCCCGTGCAGCATAAGGCCAGGAACTGGAGCCAGAGGCAGGTGTTCCAGTGGCTGGAATGCCGACCCTGGAACTGTGCTGGTGGCTGAGGTGCAGAGTGGCCCTCAGTGAAGTCAGGCCCCAACTGGAGCACTGTGTGGCCTTGGACATGGAGCCTGACTGCTTCCCCTTGCTCTCTCTCAGGGCTCTCCCCACAGGCCTCACCCACAGCAGGCCTTCAGTGAGCTGCTGCTGGGAAGCTGCCATTACCCTGTGAACCAATCAGACCTGCGCCTTTCCCAACAAATCCCGCCCTCATGTTTCCCACTGAAGTCAGCAGAGGGAAGCCGCCATTACCTTGTGACACAAACAGACCTGTGCCTTTCCTAACAAACCCCACCCCCACCTGTCCCGCTGAAGCCAGCAGAGAGAAGCAGTGATTACCCTGTGACCCAAACAGACCTGCACCTTTCCGAACAAGCCCCGTCCCAACCTGTCCTGTTGAAGCCAGCAGAGGGATCTAGGTGTGGCAGCTTCTGACAGCAGTGGGATTTCAGAGGCATGGAATACCATCGCCCACCATACCTTCCCAAAGAGGAGGCATACAGAGACCAGGACAAATGAGTCAAAGAGAAGCCCATCTCCTAGGAAGTCTCCGACTGTGAGAAAACCAAATAAACAAGAGAAAATATTATAAGACACTAACACCAGCTAGGAAGTAAAAGTAAGATACATTTACATCTACCAGGGGAAAAGTCCTCATGTCCAGGAAACAAAACACTCTGACAGTGATGAATGCCCCTTTGAACAAAGGAGCTTAGACAGAAAAAGAAAAATCTCCAGAAAAGGAACTTGAAGACATGGAATTATATGACCTAAATGACAGAGAATTCAGGGCTGCAATTATAAAAACACTCAAAGAGATCAAAGAAAGCTGGCAGAGTACACAAAAGGAGCTAAATGATCTCAGAAAGAAAATTAAATCTATGAAAAAGATGCAAATAGAAATTCTGGAGATAAACAACATGATAAAAGAAATGAAAAATGAAGTAGCTAGCACAGGAAGCAGAGCTGACCAGATGGAGGAAAGAATTAGTGAAATCAAAGACAAAATTTGGAAATGTCACAGAAGGAAGAAGAGAGAGACCTAAAACCTCAAAGAAATGAAAGATATATATCTACAAGAACTATCTGACTCCATTAGAAAAAATAATATAATAATAGGTATTCTGCAGGAAGCAGAGGACAAAATGGGCATAGAGAATTTACTCAGACAAATAGTAGATGAGAACTTCCCAAATTTATGGCAAGAACTGGAACCTCAAATATAAGAAGGAAACAGGACCCCTAGCTACTTGAATCTTAACAGACCCTCTCCAAGGCACATTATACTGAAGATATCAAAGGTCAAAGACAAAGAAAGAACCTCAAGGCAGCCAGAAAAAAGAACACCATAACCTATAAAGGAAAGCCCATCAGACTATCATCAGATTTCTCAACAGAAACTCTATTAGTCAGAAGGGAATGGAACAAAGTATTCAAAATATTAAAGGAGAAAAATTACCAGCCAAGAATCCTGTACCCAGCAAAGTTATCCTTTACATATGAAGGAGGAATAAAGACATTTTCAGACATACAAAAACTGAAGAAATTCTCCAGCACAAGGCCAGCATTTAAAGAAATACTGAAGGAGGTGATTGGACCTGAAACAAAAAGTAAAAGTAAATAGGGATAAACTGGAACAACAAAAATATAAAAGGGAAGGAAGTAAAGACTTAAGTTTCCAAAGAGAATGGAGATAAGAAACATCCTTAAGAAAAGGAAACACTGCAGATATGACAATTTCTTTTATATAAAGTTCATGATAACCACTGAAAAAGAACTTAGAACTGGGAGACATAAAAATAAGAGAAGAGAAAACAGAAAAAAACAGTCATAAACACCATCAAACTAAAATAACCAATGGGAAGAAAAAAGCAAAGGAGCAATTGAAAAAAAGATCTACCAGAAAACAAAAGATAAAATGGCTGTAGAAAATCCTCATATATCAATCATCACCCTAAATGTAAATGGACTGAACTCAGCAATAAAGAGACACAGAGTAGCAAACTGGATTAAAGAACCAAAACCAACCTTATGCTGCCTACAAGAGACACACCTCAGCCACAAAGATAAACACAGACTCAAAATGAAAGGGTGGTACTCCAAGCAAATGGCATCCAGAGAAAAGCCGATGTAGCCATGCATATATATGATGAAACAGACTTCAGGATAAAAAAGATAATAAGAGATAAAAATGGACATTTCATAATGATAAAGCGCACAATACAACAAGAAGATAGTACACTTATTAATATATATGCCCCCAACCAAGAAGTACCAAAATTTACAAAGCAACTACTAACAGCTCTAAAAGGAGAAACTGATAACAACACAATTATAGTAGGGGACTTAAACACTCCATTGACAGCCATGGACAGATCATCTAAACAGAAAATAAATAAAGAAATATTAACTTTAAATGATACATTACAGCAACTGGACATAATTGACATTTATAGGACACTTCATCCTAAAACACAGGACTATCTATACATTCTTTTCTGGTGCACGTGGAACATTTTCAAGGATAGACCACATGCTGAGACACAAAGCTAGCCTCAGCAAATTTAAGAAGATCAAAATCGGGAAAGCTGGGATGGCTCAGCGGGTAAAGCACTCGCTTTGAAGCCCCGAGGACCGAGGATCGAATCCCGGCCCCGGCCCATGCGGATCCACATGCTGAACTGGGGAGTACCCCCAGTTCAGTTCTTGCTGGGGCCTGTGTGTGAGGCTCCCGGCCCAGTTCCTGCCCTGCGCAGCCCGTGCCCACCTGTGGAGTGAAACTATATGGAAAAACTAATGTCAACTGTGGAGACTGCTCTGGGCCCTCCCCCTTCTCTCTGTCTCTCTCTGTCTCTGTTTCTCTCTGTCAAAAATCAATAAAATAAATCTTTAAAAAATAAAAATAAAAAAAAGAAGATCAAAATCATACCAAGTATATTCTCTGATCACAAAGCTTTGAAATTGGAGATCAACTACAAAAAGAAAAGAGAAAAAAACACATACACATGGAGATTAAAAAACATGTTATTAAAAAATGACCCGATCAAAGAAGAAATAAAAGAAGAGATTAAAAAATACATAGAAACAAATGACAATGAAAACACAATGTACCAAAATTACTGGGGTGCTGCAAAAGCAGTAATAAGAGGGAAATTTATATCACTACAGGCCTTTCTCAAGAAGCAAGAAAAATTACAAGTAAACAACCTAATATCACATCTTTAAGAACTAGAAAAAGAAGAACAAAAAACATCCAAAGCCAGCAGAAGAAAGGAAATAATAAAAATTAAAGCACAACTAAATGAAATAGAAAATAAAAAAGCAATAGAAAAAATTAATGCAACAAAGAGCTTGTTCTTTGAAAAAATTAATAAAATTGACAAAACCCTGGTGGGCTCACCAAGGGAAAAAGAGAAAGCACACAAATAATCCAAATTAGAAGTGAAAGAGGGGAAATTACAACTGGTACCACAAAAATACAAAGTATCATACAAAAATACTATGAAGGACTATATGCCACCAAATTTTGCAACCTAGAAGAAACAGACAAGTTTCTAGAGAAATATAGTCTACCTAGACTGAATCAAGAAGAACTGGATAACCTAAACAAATCAATCAACAGTAAGGAAATTGAAACAGTCATCCAAAACCTTCCCCAAAGCAAGAGTCCAGGACCAGATGGTCTCACTAATGAGTTTTACCAGGCATTCAAAAAGGAACACCTATCCTCCTCAAACTTGTCCAAAAAATTAAAGAAGAGGCAATACTTCCCAACTCATTCTATGAGGCCAACATTACCCTAATACCAAAGCCTGGCAAGAACATCACAAAAAAAGAAAACTATAGACCAATATCTCTGATAAACACCGATGCAAAAATCCTAAACAAAACACTAGCAAATAGAATATAACAATGCATTAAAAAGATTATACATCACGATCAAGTAGGATTCATTCCAGGGGCACAAGGATAGTTCAACATATGCAAATTGATCAATGTGATACACCACATAAACAAAATAAAAGATAAAAACCATACGATTACATCAATTGATGCAGAAAAAGCATTCAACAAGATACAACACTCATTTATGGTCAAAACACTTAATAAAATGGGTATAGAAGGAAAGAACCTCAACGTAATAAAGGCCATATATGACAAACCCTCAGCGAATGTCATATTGACCTGGGAAAAACTGAAACCTTTTCTTCTAAAATCAGGAACAAGACAGGGATGTTCCCTGTCACCACTGTTATTCAACATAGTGCTGGAAGTTCTAGCCAGAGCCATTAGGCAGAAAAAAATAAAATAAAAGACATCCAAATTGGAAATGAAGAGGTTAAACTGTTACTTTTTGCAGATGACATGATTCTTTATATAGAAAACCCTAAAGACTCCACCAGAAAACTGTTAGAAATAATAAATAAATACAGTAAAGTTGCAGGATACAAAATCAATGTACAAAAATCCACAGCATTTTTATACACAAACAACGAAACTTCAGAAAAAGAAATGAGAAAAATGGTACTATTTGTAATCAAAACAAAAAAAATAAAATACTTAGGCATAAACTTAACAAAGAACGTGAAGGACTTATACATAGAAAACTATTAGACGCTATTAAAATAAATTGAAGAAGATACAAAGAAATGAAAGAATATTCCATGTTCATGGATTGGAAGAATCAGCATAATTAAAATGGCCATGTTACCCAAAACAATATATAGTTTTATGCAATTCCCATCAAAATCCCACAGATATTCTTTCAAGAAATAGATAGAAAAAATTATCAGATTCATATGGAACCACAACAGCCACAAATTGCCAAAGTAATCCTCTGGGGGAAAAAAAAAAAGTCTGGAGGCATCACGGTCCCTGACTACAGTCTATACTACAAAGTGTGAATAATCAAAACAGCTTGGTGTTGGCAGAGAAACAGACATACAGACCAATGGAACAGAATTGAAAACCCAGAAATAAACCCACAAATATATGGACAGATAATCTTTGACAAAGGAGCAAAAAATATACAATGGGAAAAAGAAAGCCTCTTCAGTAAATGGTGCTGGGAAAATTGGAAAACCACATGCAAAAGAATGAATCTGGACTGTGAATTGTCACCATATACCAAAATTAACTCAAAGTGGATTGGGGACCTCCACATAAGATCTGAAACAATAAAGTGCATAGAAGAAGGCATTGGCACGTATAGACCTTGGGCTCAGAGAGCACTTTATGAACTTGACCCCAAAGGCCAAGGAAGTAAAAGCAAAAATAAATGAATGGGACTATATCAAACTAAAAAGCTTCTACACAGCAAAGGACACCATCAACAAAGTAAAAAGGAAACCAACCAAATGGGAGAAAATATTTGCAAATAATGCCTCTGATCAGGGGCTAATATCAAAATATATAAAAAACTCATACAACTCAAAAACCAATAAACAAACGATCCAATTAAAAAATGGGCAGAAGACCTAAACAGGCACTTCTCTCCTGAAGAAGCCAACAGATACATGAAAAAATGTTCAACATCACTAGCAATTAGGAAAATACAAATTAAAACCACAATGAGATACCACCTCACACCTGTTAGAATGGCTATAACAACAAGACAAGGAATAACAAGTGCTGTGGAAACACTTGGCTGTGGAAAAAAAGGAACCCTCATACACTGCTGGTGGGAATGTAAACTGGTACAACCACTATGGAAGGCAGAGTGGAGATTCTTCAAAAAACTAGTAATGGAATTGCCATATGACCCAGCAATCCCTCTCCTGGGTATCTACCCAAAACACCTGAAAACCTTAATCCGCAAAGATATATGTACCCCAATGTTCATCACAGCACTCTTCATGGTGGCCAAGTCGTGGAATTAACCAAAGTGTCCTCTGATAGAGGACACTGGATAAAGAAGTTGTGGTACAATTATACAATGGAATACTACTCAGCAATAAGAGAAGATGAAATACATCTTTTGGGGAAGCCGGGATGGCTCACTGGGTTAAGTGCTCACTTTGCAGCACCAGGGACCCAGGATCGAATCCCGACCCCGGCCCGTGAGGACCCATGTGCTGAACTGGGGAGTGCCCCCAGTTCAGTTCTCTCTCTCTCTCTCTCTCTCTCTCTCTCTCTCTCTCTCTGTGTGTCTCTCTCTCTCTTTGTCTCTCTCTCTCTCTCTGTCAAAAACAATAAAAAAAATTATTACTTAAAAAAAAAAAAAGAAATACATCTTTTTGTGACATCATGAACAGACCTTGAAAACATCTTATTAAGTGAAATAAGTCAGACTGAAAGAATCAAGAAACATATGCCCTCACTTATAGGTGGAATATAAAGCTGAAAGGAACAAAGAAACAAAGACTCATGGATACAGTCAATAGTTTAATGGTTACCTGAGGGTAAGTG
Source organism: Craseonycteris thonglongyai (assembly GCA_004027555.1). Lineage (NCBI taxonomy): Eukaryota > Metazoa > Chordata > Mammalia > Chiroptera > Craseonycteridae > Craseonycteris > Craseonycteris thonglongyai. The sequence goes on along the minus strand of PVKE010003665.1, from coordinate 37,675 downwards.
GGGAGGTGGGTGGGAGAGCTGGGTTAAGGAGAGTAGGGAGGGGGAATCAAACATACGGTGATGGAAAGTGAACTGATTCTGGGTGTTAAGCACATAATGCGATGTATAGACAATGTAATGTAGAATTGTACACCTGGAAACAATGTAATTGACATCAATCAATGTCACCCCAATAAATTTAACACTTAAAAAAAGAGAATTCAATAACAGCAAAAAAAAGAAAACAGATGGTATATAACTATGGAGTCTGCTTTGGGCCCTCCCCTTTCTCACTGTTGCTCTCTATCTGTCTCCATCTCCGTCTGTCTCTGCCAAAAACAATAAAAATAAATCCTTTTTAAAAAATGGATAAATTCTTAGAAACATACAATCTTCCAACACTGAATCAAGAAGAAACAGAAAATCTGAACAGACTGATTACTAGTAACAAAATCAAACAAGTTTTCAAAAACTCCGAACAAACCAGATGTCTTCACAGGTAAATTCTACCAAACATTCAAATAATTAATACCTATCCTTCTCAAACTATTCTAAAAAATTCAAGAGGGGAAGCTGGGATGGCTCAGTGGATTAAGTACTCGCTTTGCAGTCCTGGAGCCCGACAATTGAATCCCGGCCCCAGCCCATGCGGATCCATATACTGAACTGGGGTGTGCCCCCAGTTCAGTTCTTGCCAGGGCCTATGTGGGAGACTCCTGGCCCTGTGCAGCCCTGTGCCCACCTGTGGAGTGAAACTATGTGGAAAACTAATGCTGTCAACTATGGAGACTGCTCTGGGCCCTCCCCCTTCTCTCTGACTCTCTCTGTCTGTCTCTCTCTCTGTCAAAAAACAATAAAAATAAATCTTTAAAAATTCAAGAGGCGGGAAAGCTCAGAAATTTATTTTACAAAGACAGCATTACCCTGATAACCAAACCAAACAGACACTTAAAAAAAAAAAAATGAGCGAGAGAAAGAAAAGAAAAAATTATAGGCCAATATCCCTGAAAAACATTAATGTAAAAATCCTCAACAAAATATTAATAAGCCAAATTAAAAGGATCACACACCATGATCAAGTGTGATTTAGTTCCAAGATACAAGGTTGGTTCAATGTCTGAAAATCAATTAATATGCTAGACCACATAAACAAAATGAAAATAAAAATCATCTGTTCTTAACAACAGATGCAGAAAATTTGACAAAATTCAACATCCATTTATGATTTAAAAAAAAACAACTCTCAGCAAAGTGGTAATAGAGGGAACATATATCAACATAATAAAGACCATACATGACAAACCCACAGCTACCATCATACTCAACAGGGAAAAGCTAAAAGCATTTACCTTAACATCTGGAACAAGACAAAGATGTATACTTCTACCATTTTTATTCAACATGGTACTGGAAGTCCTAGCCACAGCAATTAGACAAGAAAAAGAAATAAAAAGGCATCCAAATTGGGAAAGAAGATGTAAAACTGTCATTATTTACAGATGACATGATAGTATAGAGAACCCTAATGATTCTACCAAAAACAAACTATTAGAACTGATGAATGAATTCAGCAAAGTAGCACAATACCAAATTAATATTCAGAAATCGGTTGTTCTGTTATATTCTAAGAACAAACCATCAGAAAGATAAATTAAGAAAACAATCTCATTTATAATTGCATCAGAAAATAAAATACCTAGAAATAAATTTAATCAGGAGGTAAAAGACCTATACTTGGAGAATTATAAGACATGGACAAAAGAAACTAAAGAAGTTACAAATAAGTGGAAGTACATACTCTACTCAAGAATAGGAGAAGTTATCATTGTTAAAATGTCTATACTACCCAAAGCAATGTATATATTCAATGCAGTACCTATCAAAATACCAATGGCATTTTCCACAGAACTAGAATAAATAATCCTAAAATTTATATGAAATCAGAAAAGACATCAAATAGCCACAGCAAACAAGAAAAAATAACAAAGTTGAAAGTCTCATGCTACTTGATATCAAACCATATTAAAGTTATAGTAATCAAAAACAGCATGGTACTGGCATAAAAACAAACACATGGATCAACGGAACAGAATAGAGAACCCAGAAATAAACCCATGCTTATATGATCAATTAATTTATGACAAACTAGGTAAGAATACACAGTGGGGTAAAAACAGTCTGTTCAATAAATGGGGCTTGGAAAATTGCACAGACACATTCAAAACAAAAATGAAACTGGAGATGCAGGGATAGCTCAGCAGGTTGAGTGCTTGCCTTGCAATCATGAAATCTGGGAATCAAGTCCCAACCCTGGCATGTGAAGACACATATGCTGAACTGTGGTGTAACTGGTGGCTGCCGGGATGGCTTGGTGGCAAGGGTTGTTGCCTCCCATGCAGGAGGCCCTTGGTTTGGTTCCTGTCACATGCCCCACATCACTGCTGTTAGACAACTATTACCTGCTAGCCAATTGGGGTAGAATAATCTTTGTTGCTTTACTCAGAAGCAGGCAGCACACACTACTCATGTCCAACCCCTCAGAGTTTCTCAATGCCAAGGGCTACAGCCCCTTTGTGTGTCCTATGGAGTCTCTAATGACAGAGGCTCCACACAGCACCACTGTATTAAAACCCACATGCCCTTTATAAGCAGGAGGTAACTGCTCCATGGCAGGAATCATCCCTGCTTGACTATCTTACTCCCAGGAACACTCGTGTTTATCTGCTCATTTGGTCTGAGATTTGAGGAGGATCAGCCCTATGGGAGTAAACTTCCTGTTCTGAGTCCAGCCCTGTCATTGTCCTTGCCCTGCCACGCTCTTGCCTGAGGCTTTATCAGTGCCCACTGTGGAGAGTCACACACACACACACACAAGAGGTAAAGGGGTGAGGTAGTGGGCTGTAAACAGTGAAATAACTGTCATGGTGAACATAGATATAAGTAATAAATTCACTAGTACTTAACTATATGCACATGAATTATATTTTATAGTTACGTACAATTCCCTTAGGATTTAAGTTATTTTCCAAGCAAACATTCTCCTCATTTCTCATATGACAAAATGAGGTTCACATAACTTGCCAAAGTGTGTTTCAAACAGCTGAGTACTTTTTTGTCTGAAGTCAGTAAAAATGGATATTTACAGAAGTCAACCCTTCCTTCCTGATGTCTTTCAGTTCTAAGCAGTACGATTATTTTCCTTTGGCTTCCTTTTGAATTATCTAGCTTAAAACAAAAGAGCTTGGAAATTTGACACATTTAAGGTATGACATTACTTTTCACCACCAAACAAGCATTCAGCCAAAGTTTTAGTTTTTCACTCTTGCCAACCCCTTTTAAGGAGTCATGTCAAAACTCCAAATACCGTTGGAGACGCATAGCATGACACACAAAGACTAGCCAACAGGAGTAACACACTATACCTACCTGTTGAAATAAGAAGTAACTACTGCTCCTGCCACAGTCATTTGCTGACATGCAAGGATGAATTCGCTAGTCCAGATAAGGCCAATTAAATGGTACCACCACATATACTGAATGCCGGAAAGAGGCTTATATTCCACTTGGCCGCCTTCGATAACCTGCGAAGCTCCTAAAGATTAAAACACAAACATGCTTTACACAATGTTTTGCTATGCATGGAAGATGGTTCAAAGGGGCATACTTCCACACGCCTGGCCTTTGGCATGACAAAAGAAAATTGTGAAGCACCCGCTGTAATTTAACATCTCCACAGCAAAAATGAAAAATTCTGAACACATTTAACTTGTATGAATACTATCAATAACGATCATTATAGTGACTGATAGGCAATTTGCAAGACACCTGACATACACTCTAACAGTGGTCCCACTCATAGATGTGGAAACAGGTTTGGAAGCGTCATGTAACTTTTGTAATGTCTTCCTGCTCATGATTACTGGAAGAATACAAACCAAACCCATTGGACTGTAAAACCCAGTTTTTTCACCACCTCACTGTGACACAAACAAAACTATGTGGATAAAACCACACAAAGCTGTAAGGACCATGTTATGGAACTCCTTTTTCACTCAAAATTTAGCCTTTATAAAAGAGATGAGGCTTGTCATTTTTTGAAACAGCTTTGCAGTCCATTAGATTTCTAGATGTCCTATGCTTCTTGTTTTAAATAAAATACTGTAAGGAGGTGGGCACTTTAGTTTTTGGTGAAACCTATAACCTGAACAACACTTCAAAATAGTTCATGTTTCCTTCCATAGCTAGAAATTACTTTTAGGTTCCTAATTCGTTGATCTTTAGACATTCACAATAGCATCTGTGCAAAGGAAGTGGCAGAAGATAACCCTGCTGAAGAGCAAATTAACCTCACAGACAAAGGCTGGTCTTAGTTCCTTACACTCTGTTCTGCTGAACGACAGTCACACTGTGAGAAAGAGTAAAGCAGCTTGATTTACAGAGAGACGTTCACATTTTATCAAACACTGGGCATATTCTGGCTGTGAGGTAATCTCTCTTTCAGTTAAGGCACTTGACAAATGCTTATGCTTTTCCCAAATGGACGTGTTTCAGAAAAGCATCCCTAGTTCCAAAGGAGGTGATGTGAGAGGCATGTTTAGCTGGGTCAGGTCAATGGAGACTTGAAGAACCACCCCCTGGAATATCAAATGTGACGGGCAGCCAACAAGCACAATGCTGCTCCTGTGAGGTCCGCAGGACCCAGGGACGCGCTACAGTTTTGCAAGAATACACCTACAACTTCACAAATGGTTTGGGGGCGGGGTTTCCTTAACAGAGAAAAGGTAAGTACGAAGGCTCTGGATGCTGCGGGGAGGGGCAAAGAGGGTCTCTCCTTGTGGCTGCCCTGTGCTGCCCACAGCATATTCACACACAACCCAGCTTGGCACACGGATGGCGACAGTCAGCAAATAAACAGAAGCTAACGTGGTGCATCAAGATCCATGCAGGCCACCTTCAAGCCTTTAGCCTTCCCCACGGTAGCAGAGCCCTTCAGTTATTCTCAACAGGGCAGTTGTTTTTGAACGTCTTTATTGAAGCCGTCTTCTATTTGTTCTTCCAGCTGCTTACACCAGGCTGTTTATATAGTTTCTTTTAAGACAGGGTTTCTCAAGCTCTCAGCATATCAACTGGGGTTTTGGACCAGATAATTCTTTGTTGGGGGTTGAGGAAAGCTGTCCTAGGCATTAGGGTGTTTAGAAGTTTCCCTGGGCTCTACCCTCTTGATGCCAAGGTCATTTTCCTACCCCTCCTGCAATTATGACAGCCCAAACATTGCCTCTGGACATTGCCAAATGCCACCTAGGGAACAAAATCACTGCTTCAGAGCCACGGCTTTAAACAAGCAATATCTAAGCTTGGGTCAGGGGGAAAGCCAAGGAACAAGTCTCTGGGCGGGGCAGGGTGTTTACGTGCATGTGACTGGCCTCTTTTGGAAGGCCGGGTTGGTGCAGTCAAGAGCCCTATATGACTTAAAATATACTGGCTAACTGCTACAGGTAGCTAAATTAATGGGACTTAACTGCAAATAGAGCCTGTGAGATGGTGGGTCTCGGTGATGGTGATGGTGATGGAAAAGGCACTGGACTGGGAGAGAACTTGGCTGCAGTCTCAGCTCTGCCATACATGATAAGCATCCTGGGCCTCAGATCTCTCAACAGAAAGATGAAGAGGTTGGTGGCAGACAAGATGAACCCTGGGGCCGTGGTTACAGGCTTGGGCTTGAGAGTCCCACAGGCTGAGGTTCATTCACATCTCTGCAGTGTCCCCTAGCGGCTGACAAACATCGGGCCAGTTATAAGACTAAACCTATGTTTCATCACCTGTAATCTGAAGATACTAATACCTACTTCTCACTCCCTTGGTGATCCCATCCAGCTTCATGATACTAAATGCCACACGTGCAGCTGTTATGAGGATTAAGTGGGGAAGACACTTGGAATAGTAAGCACAATACAGAGTTAGCTATAATTGAGATGTAGATCTGATTCCAGTTATAAAATTCACAAATATTTATTAAGCACCTATTGTACACTGGGATTGTGCTGGACATTAGCTATTAGGGGAAAAAGTTAAAGAAGCAAACAAAAAAATCCGAGAGAAGATACCATCTGAGTGACTAGCAGGTTATGTTAGTTTATTTATCTCTCCTTTTCTGGAATGTTTATAATTTCTCCTCCTGTAAGAGTTTTTGTCCCCCAGCCTCACTCTCAGTCAATGACCTTACTTCTAGTTTCTCTGAGAAATTTTACGCAATCAGAAAGCCTCTTCTAGTGCCTCCCCCTCCCCATCAGCATGTGGCCATAATCCAACACCCCTTAACAGGATGAACTGTCCGTGATCCTTAGAAAATTTTCTCCCTCATTCTTTTTTTTATTTTATTGTATTTTTTATTGTTTTAGACAGAGAGAGAGAGAGAGAGAGAGATACAGAGACAGAGAGAGAACTGAACTGGGGGCACTCCCCAGTTCAGCACATGGGTCCGCACAGGCCGGGGCCAGGATTCGATCCTGGGTCCCTGGCGCTGCAAAGTGAGCACTTAACCCACTGAGACATCCCGGCTTCCCCTTCTCCCTCATTCTTGCTTCATCAAAATACTCTGCTCTACAGAATCATTTTTAATTCTTACATCTTGAAAACAAATCTACTGTTGACTCCCTTACCTCCTCCAGCATCCTTGCCACTTCTTTGTTCCTCCGTACAACTAAATTCCTCAAGATTATCTCCACTTACTCTTCCTAGTTCTTCTCTCCCACTTTCTCCTACGCCCACTCCATACAATCCATTCCCGCACACTTCTCTGAAACTATCCTGTCTCACCTCCATGTTGCGATGTTCACTGGCCAGTCCTTCGTCCTCATCTTACTCATCTGTAGCATGTGGCACTGGACCACACACATCTCCTTGAAGCCCTTCACAGCACACTTTCTCTCCCCGGCCCACTGGTTGCTCCCTTTCTGTCTCCTTTCCTTGTTCTTCCTCATCTCTAGGACCTTTTAACACTAAGGCAACCAAAGCACAGTCCTTCCATTCCCTATCTTCTCTGTCTACAGTCATTCTAATCGTGGGGTTTTAAGTACAATTGATATGTGCCCAAAGTCTCAAATTTAGGTCTATAGTTGGCACCTCTCCAGAAACATCAGACTCAAAGAGCTAAATGCCACCTGACATCTCCACACGGCTGCCTAAAAGACAACTCAATCAGCACAACCCCAAAATGCTGTGATCTTCCTTCAACTGCCCCATCCAAAGTCTTGCCCCGTCTCAGTTCATGGCAATCACATGCTCCAGTTGCCCCAAAAAAACTTCAGTGTTGTCCCCAACTCCTCTTTCTTTCATACCTCTCAGCTAATACATCATGAATCCATTCAAAGTAAATGCAGAACCCAATCTGTCACCATTACAACCCTGTTCTAAGCCACCATCATCTCCTTCCTGGATCAGATCATGTCACTAGTCTCTTAAAGCGCTGTAATGACTTCCTAAAGATTAGAACCAAAGTTTCACTAAAGGCCTGCAAGGCTCAGAGCCTGACCCTCCTACCCCACGCTCTCCTCCAGCGCTCCACTCTGGCAAAGGGCCTCCATGCTGTGTCCCCAGCACCCTGACCTCTGCTGCCCCCTTGGCCAAAATAGTGTCCCAGAGCCTCATGGCTCTGCCCTCACCCCCTTCAGATCTTTGCTGACATATCACCTTCTCAACGGAGCTCTCTTCAATCACCAAATTTAAAATTATTCCCCCACTAAGTATTTCCCATCCTCTTCTCTGCTTCTTTCTCTCCATACCACTTGCCAACATTCAATCTTCTATAAAATTCATTTACATATTTTATTTAATCCCTCTCTAGCTTCCAAATTAGAAGGAAAGCTGTATCTCCAGCATCTATATCAGGGTCTGATATAGTAAATGTTCAAAAAATATTTGCTAAATGAATAAATCAAGGAACCAACTTTCCTATTATAGAGATCTGGGCCGATTTTCTGGAGATCATCTATAAAACCTGGAGTCAATTCCTTGTGCAGCTACCTACCTATAAATCTGTGTAGTATGAGCAAGCTTTAAAGCATCTCAAAAGACTAAGGTGATTCTTATGATCAGGGGAAGTAGAAGTTTCTCAAGAAAGGCAGTCCAGCTGGTTGTGATAAGTTCTCAAAGGCAGCAGGCCAGATTTGGAAGGGCACCCCTTTCTGGCACATGCTGTGTACTTGGCCTATCCCAGCACATTGGCTCATGTCCCACTGGAGCCCCAGCCCTCAGACCCCTGTCCTGCCTGTGCCTCCCCCAGGCTCCTCTTCTTTGCTGACGGCATGAGGAGCAGGGAAGAAGAAACGAAAGTCTCGTTGACGTCGAGCCTGTAGCTTTCCAAGTTCTTTCCAAGTGCAACACATCGTTTAATGCAGCACTGATGTGACCTCACTTCCTGATTCAGCTACTCACTAAACCCATTCAAGGGCTTCCCAGAGTTAAGAGACACAGAAAGAAAAAGACACATAGGCCCTGCCCTCATGATGTTTGGACCCTCGTGGGACGACAACAAAGTCACTGTCTTGCATTACTGTTCTTCAGAGGACTTATCACCACTTGACATATACCAGTAATATATTTACTTGTTTATTCCCTCTTTCCCTACTCTCTAATGCCTTCATCTTGTTCATTGCTGTATCCAGCGCCCAGTGCACATAGTAGTCATAAAATTATATATTGAAGGAATGAAGAATATAAAAAAAATTGCAAAGAAAATGAAGAAGAAATGTCTAAGTATGCCTGGGGAACACCCAGGAGATTTTCTAAGAAATATAAAACTCAAAACATTTCTTTAAATATGACTCGTTCTCCAAGCAGTTTGGGGTAGAAAGTTGGAGTGAGAGTTGGAAGAGGGGATTCTAGACAAAGATCACAAAGATCACAGCAAGTGCAAAGGCACAAGATGTTTACAGAGATTGCTACCAACTTCTGAAAAGCAGAAGCTGTTTCAAGTCTCCCTTGTTCATGCTCCCATGGCCTGTTCCTAGGACAGGTCTGGCCCACTAGCAGGCTTTGTGAAACAACTTCCATTATCTTCTCAATCTCTAGCAACAACAACAACAAACAAACAAACAAGACAATTTCTTTTTAAACGGTGTTCTTAAATAAGTCAGGCAGATCAGAGACTAAACCACAAAGCTAAAGCTAGTACTAGATATTCCTGAGTCGACATGAATTCCTAGAACAAGGAACATACAGCCCTTATTTGCAATGCAAAGCTCTGGTCCCCTCTCAGCCTCCTAACATCCTCATGAGGAACCCCGGGGCAAGCATTGCGTTCCCATTGCCAAAATGGGAAGGGGGAACCAGAGAGGAGTCAGGGCCCCATACCTTCATGGGAAACTGCGGAGCTCTGCCGCACGCTTTCCAGGCTCAGCCCTGTGCTGAGCACCTTCCCAGCATCCCCCACGCCAAATGGGCCTTTTCCACTGTTCAGATTCTGGGGCTTCCAACCCCGCCTTAGTGATACTGGGGGCAGTCAAATCACATGGGCTCTTTCCAACCTGCCAATTGCACATGCTGGATTCTCAAGGTTATTACTGTTCTCACATGTTCCCACTGGCTTTTAGTAGTCACTGTCACACTGCGGGTAGCAGACAAGGACTAGTAAACATCATTGCTGGAGGCCTTGATATGCTTTACTTAAAAAATCCCCAGGGGAAGCCGGGATGGCTCAGTGGGTTAAGAGCTCACTTTGCAGCCCCGGGGACCGAGGATCAAATCCCGGCCCCGGCCCATGAGGACCCATATGCTGAACTGGGGAGCTCCCCCAGTTCAGTTCTCACCGGGGTGAAGACTCCGGTCCAGTTCCTGCCCTGCGCAGTCCCGTGGCCACCTGTGGAATGAAACTATGTGGAAAAACCAATGATGTGCAACTATGGAGACTGTTCGGGGCCCTCCACCTTCTGTCTGTCTCTGTATCTCTCTCTCTCTCTCTCTGTCAAATCAATAAAAACAAATCTCTAAAAAAATCCCCAGACAAGCCAGAATTTGCCAACTAGTTCAGAGACTGATTTACAGTCATTAGACAAATGGCTCATCTGGGCAAAAACCATCAACCTAAGTTTACCTTTCTGTATAGTTTTTCTTTTTACACATGAAAGTACTAGTTCATTCAACCATCTCACAATAAAAAAGTCACAACTCTTCATCCACTGAGGATACCCCGCAGGACACAGGGCACAGACTGAGAAGGAGCCCGTCTTCCCTGTAACTGCCTGAGGAGTCGTGAGAGGAGACCTGCAGCCCCCGTGCCCACGGCTCTCCCCACCAGACCACCTGCAGCCGTCCCCAAGCCCTGGGAGTGGCTCGCAGGCTCTCACAGCAGAGCTGGGGCATCTCCTGAGATAAAATGACATGAAACAGGGATGCAGCTGCAGACCTGCCCAGGCCCAAGCCGCTGCTCTGGCACTGGATGAAAAGGCCTTTGAAGACAAAGGGAGTTCTGTGCACCAGGGTCAGCCCACAGGTGGGAAGAGTCAGGTGGCCTGAGGGGCAGCTGCTCTGGTTTTTTATCATCTCCAACCCCAGGGAGGCAGGAAGGCAGTCACTGTGTGACAGCTTCTCCCCTGTAAAGTGTAAGATCAGCTTGCTCACTGATTCTGATGATTCTGTCCCACCCCTCTATTTCTCCCACTCTTGTTCCTTTTGCTACTCCCACTGACAGAGAACTGCCACATTTTAATACATGACCCCTGAGGTGGCTCTAGAAAGACGTGCTACCTTCGGCCCCACTGAGTAGCCTCCTGTCTCGCTGCCCCGACCATGCCACCACCCGATCTCAGTCCTGGGGGGAGGCTGTTTAATGTGCTCAAGGCCTGACGCCCACCTGGGACCTAAGAGGGAGAACTGGAGGAGCACCGTGCTGACAGCTCACCCCCAAGTCAGCCTTGGCGCCTGTTCCTCTCGGACTGCACCCCCAGTTCTCAGGACTGGCTCCCTCTTTGTCCTCTGATTGGTCGTGACCCCCCTGAACTCCCATTCTCCTCTTTCTGTATTGTCTGACCTGGCAATTCCAGCCCATCCTAGAGAAGCCTTCTCACAGAGTAAGTTAAAGCCTCATTCTGGTGCTCTCAGGGCTCCCCAAATTTCTCCTACAGAGAGGTTTGTCACCCTGTGCCACGGGCATATTGTTCCACTCAACTCTGCGCTGTGGTGAGGGATCACCACTGTTCCCTCGTGCCTGGCCCCGCGCCACAAACCCACAGGGCCCACCTAATGTTGTGAATTAAAGCAAGAAGGAAGGAACGTGCCCTGCTCCAAGGCACAGAGCTTTAGCTGCAGAGACAACGCCTACATCCCATAGGGACAGTGGGTGGGTGCTGGGCCCCCACCCTGCTCACCCCTCACTTTCAGCCACACTGGCTTCCACCTACGGCCCTGTAGCCACAGGCCCCAAACACCACACTATGACCATGACCACCACCACTGGGCAGCTGCTGTGGCCACAGCACTGCGTTATCTTGAACAGACAAACCTGAGGAGGCCCAATGTCGATGTCCTAGCTTTGTCTCCCAGACACAGGAAAACATGCAATGAGGGAAAGCTTGATTACGGGCTCTACTCTACAGCTCCAGAGTCAGGCTTCCTAGCTGACCGACCCTCAGCAGATGACACTTAGCACCTCAGTTTTCTTGCCTGCGCTTTGAGCATAACAACACATACATTGAAAGAGGTGCTTACAACGCTTTGTAACTAGGGTTTGACCAAGAGGGTGTAAGAAGTGCTCGCATGACTTCTCATCGGGGGGAGGGGACCTTCCCACCTAAGGCTGGAGAGGACCTGCTGCTTGGAGCCCAGGTGTCCATTTCAGTGCGAGCAGGAAGCACGTGATAGAGGCTGTGGAACGAGAGAGGCTCCTGGGCCCCTGACCTCTGGAGTCTGCACTGGGGTCTCCTTGTGGGTTTCATTTATGTAAGAAATTACCTTGTATTTTGTGTAAGCCCTGTTTGAGTCTTTGTCACTCCCAGACAAACCTCATTCTGATTGATTTCAGTCCCAACCCTGGTTGACCAGGATTGCAGCCTGGGTCAGTATCAGAAGTTTGCTGCACGCCTTCAGTGAGCTCCCAGAGACCCCCAACAGAAGAGACTGTTCCTACAGCATCTCTGAAGCTGGACACAGGAGCTTCTGAGGGTTGTGGCCTGAGGAAGCCTGCTGACCGTCTGGAAGTGAACTCTAAGGGGTCAGAGCAGAAGGTAGAGAACGAACCCAGCTTACTAAGAACCTACTACACAGCCGTTATTCTGACACCTATAACCGGAGCTAACCTTGGTAAGTCACTAAGGAATCACATTATCCTTGTTGGTCTGACAACTGCTGTGGTTCTTAACTCCCTGGTGACAGTCTTCAGACAGCCACTTACTCTTCTGCACTCACATTAGAGCATGAACTTATGTCCCTCAACGTGTGGTCCACAGACCAGTCGCTGGCCCTCAGCGCCACGTCCCCAGCCTGCAGTGACATGGGGAGTGTGTGCTGGAACGCACATCAGCTGTACCACCAGGCCCAGCGCTTCCTCCTGCTGGCGTTGATTTTCCCAGTAAGACTTTCTCGATGAAGAGAGCAATGAGTGATACGCACGCTGGCATAAGTTCCTTCTGTGGTTTGAGACAGCACTTTGAGTAGCACAGCTCTAGGATGTGACTTTAAAAATACAGAGATTGGGGAAGCCGGATGGCTCAGTGGGTTAAGAACTCACTTTGTAGCGCTGGGGACTGAGGATTGATTCCCGGCCACAGCTCGTGTGGACCCATATGCTAAACTGGGAAGTGCCCCCAGTTCAGTTCTCTCTCTGTCTCTGTCTCTGTATCTCTCTCTCTCTCTCTCTCTCTGTCAAAAAAATAAAATAAAATAAAAATTAAGGGGAAGCCGGGATGGCTCAGTGGGTTAGGCGCTCACTTTGCAGCCCCTGGGGACTGAGGATCAAATCCTGGCCCCGGCCTGTGTGGACCCATATGCTGAACTGGGGAGTGCCCCCAGTTCAGTCTCACCGGGGTGAAGACCCCAGCCCAGTTTCTGCCCTGTGCAGCCCCACTCCCACCTGTGGAATAAAACTATGTGGAAAAACGAATGATGTGCAACTATGGAGAGTGTTCTGGATCCTCCCCTTTCTCTCTGTCTCTGTCTCTGTATCTCTCTCTCTCTGTCAAAAACAATAAAAATAAATCTTTAAAAAAAAAATTAAAAATACAGAGATACTTAGCTCTACTGCAGATCGAGGGAACCAGAACGCTGAGGGTGGGGTCCGGGCTCCTGTACTTTACTACAGCACCGTAGCTGACTGTGAGGACTGTCTGGTAAAAAACCGCTGTGCACATGGGATGGGGGGCTGCAGGGGGCGGTGCCCAGTCTTCTCGGCACCAACTGAGCTGGCTCTTGAGCACAACAGCAGTTTATCGGGGTCTTTCCAGGGCTCTTCTTCATCACCTACTGATTTGTTAGGAGTTGGCAAACTGCCTGGGATGAAACGTAAATCAAAAAAACAAAATAAAACTAAAGAAACATTTGATAAGATTCTTTCTATAGGCTTTGCTTTTTCTGTTTAATATTGTCATCTTTCCAAAAGCTCTTTCAGTCATTACTAAATGTATTCTCTCATGAAACACAAATCTAGCTTTTCAAAAGCCAGCACCAAAGAGGAAAAGCACTTTCCCAACTTGAGTCATGACACAGTCTGAGCATCATCACTGCTGTCATCAGACACTGCTAATTCCACGAGAGGTGTGGTCTCTACAAAACCTGGCCGGTGCTTCCAACACGGTGAGGGCTGGTGATCCTGGCTCCGAGGCAATGGGACCCACACCACTGTCCTTACCTGCAGTCCCCAGGCTGAGGAGCACAGCCACCCAGAGGGCCCAAAAGACAATGAGGATTGTGAATGTCCACAGTGGCTGGACCAGCAGGAAAGGAGAGCTGCTGATGGCTTTATTTGTGACTCGGAAAAGTTCAGTGGCCAATTTCATTTTCTTTCTCAGGACACAAATCAAAACGAGCAGAACTGCCTGGTGAGAAAGGAGTAAATTATTCAAAATTATGGAGAACTGAGAAGAGCTTAAAACAAACCCTAATATTTTACTGACATCCCAACAAACAGCTCTTTGAAGATAGCGACTCACCACTTTTACTATCACTGAACAAATAAATTCTCAAACATGAATTGAGTCTAGTTAGAGAGCAAGAGAAAATGAGAATAAGGTCCTCCAGGGTCAGGGAACAGTCTTCTGCCCCCCGCCCCTTAATTCCCGAGATACTCAGGGAACACTGACCAATGCTGAGGGCTGCAAAAGGCGGGACACAGTGTGAGGGAGAAGGACAGTGATTCCGCCTCAAGGAGTCCTCCGTGACTTCTTCCTTGGTCTTGGCTCTCCGCATGTAAGTACCATATTAAAGCAACAAGCCACCCTTCACCCCACACCCTGGCTGAGCCCCTGCCACCTCTCTCGTTCCCTGCCCTAGAAAGTTTCTTCAAGGTGTGTGTGAGGGTTGGGGGCGGGGGGGGGGGGGTGGGAAGCGGCCTGCCATGGGAGCCAAGCCTCAACATCACTCTTCTGGGCTCTAAGCTGCAAACCCTGCACTTGAGCCCTTACTCCGAGGCTGGTGCCCTGACAGAAGCTATAAGGCAAGCTTGTGCAACCCGCATCCCGTGGGGCATGTGCAGCCCAAATCCATACACTTTCTTAAAACATTATGACATTATTTTGTGATAAATCCATACACTTTCTTAAAACATTATGACATTGTTTTGTGATTTTTTTTAATTTTTTATTTTTTAGTTCTTCAGTTTATTACTGTGAGTGCATTTTATGTGTGGCCCAAGACAATTGTTCTTCCTCCAATGTGGCCCAGGGAAGCCACAAGGCTGGACACCGCTGCTGTAATGCCATTTACCTGGCTGCTTCATGATCACTAGCAGCTACACTGGAGCTATTTCAATACTATCACAGCAGCGCCCCTCTTCTCAGAACATTTTCAAGGTCATTTACAAGGCAGCTGCTAGGAACATCGTCCCCAAGGTGGTCTTGATAGCAGATGAGGATCTCCCCAGGATTCAGGATACTAGGTGAGACTCTTGGGGTCTCTGCTGGGCTCCCACATGTGGGGAGGGCATGGGGGAGATGAGAGAGATGGAGGCTCCAGGGTGAGAATGAAGGGATGGGCGTAGAGGGAGGTGACCCTCCTCCTCCTGCTTCTACTCGTCTCCTCTAATGTGGGGTTCCCCATCTCTTACCATTGTCTGTGAAAGCCGGAGTAAGGAGTGGGATATGAGGAGGAAGAGGGGTAGCAACGACTCCTCTTTCCCCTGGGAGACCAGTGAGCGCTGGGGACGGGGAGCAGTGCCTGACTCAGGGACATACCTGGCTCTCTGCCTGTCCTCCTCCCCTCCCCTGTGCAGAGGCCTGCGGGGCCCAGACAGGGCCAGTGAGGGAAGCTGGCAGCCAGCGGTCCCCCGGGCATGGCTGCCCTCTTGCTCCACAGCCTGCCCAGCTCCCCGGCTTCTGGTCTCCAGCCAGGGCGCACTGTAGTGGGGGAGGGGGCTGGTGGGAATTCGCTTCTGTGGTAGATGGCCCCTTGAGAGGAGGGAAGCCCACACCCTATGGGCAAGCTTGTAGCACTATTCCCATTTGACAGATGAGGAGACTGAGGCCTAAGAGGCCAGGTCATTTCTGCAAGGTCACCGGGTGGGTAGTGGGGCGTGGACTGGAATGTAGACCTGAGACCACCAAGGCCGGGATCTTTCGCTGTGCACCATGTCACGGTGCTCCTGGCTTTGGACTCCACCTTATCCTGGGACCTCTGCTGTCTGTGTGCTGTGGCTGGCTGGCTCCATTTCTTAGTGCAGGGCCCTGTACACAACAGGGCTCCGTACATGGTGATAACAACAAGAGTTTAAGGCTCTTATAAAAATAAGCTCATCTAGCAACTAACAGTGACCTACATGCCAAGTGCATGTGTGAGCTCTGGCTCCATTGTAAACTCTGCACCAGCCACAGCGTGGTCCTCACAGAGTGCTAACGACAGTCTGTCTCCGCTCTCACAGCCTCCCCTTTCATGCACCTGACACACAGCGGGGAGGGAAAGTCACCTCTGGTCCTGCAGGCTGGGTGGCCATTAAAGGTTCAGTGTGTGAAGACAAAGGCGGCACCATGGAGGGCTCAGGAAGGAAGGGGGTGGCCTCCCGATGCCCAGCAGCCCCAGCGCCCGGCCTGGGTGCAGCCTCCTTCACAGGCCCTGGCTCAGCTATGAGCCTGGTCCTTGCCTGAGGCAGGACGCATCTGGAGCTTTACTATATCACACACTTGCTCCCTGTGGTGCAGTTTATGTGAAAAACCCAGACCTAAACTCACCAAAAAGGAGAAATCTGTGAAGATTGTTCCGAGCGTGGGAGCGGAAGGGTTTTCTTAGAGGAAAGAACTGAGTTGTGAGAGTCTGAGTTTGCTGAAAGACTGAATGGCCTTGTGGAAACTCCTGGCTATGGCTCCGCCACAGAACAGTTAATAAGCAACAGTAGGAAAGATGACCAGCAGTCCCTGAATTCACTTCCAGACCCTCTCCAGGGTACCTGTGATTCCAGCACTTCTAACAGCACCTGAGTAGTGACCAACCACTATCCCCAAACTGCATCTGCTGCCTCAACAGCTCTGTGTGCCTGTTTTCAACCGGAGAGTTCACCCAGGAGCCGGCGGGCTCTCTGAAAACCCAAATAACCAGCAGCCTGCAGGCTGGGAAACAAGGGACCCTCTGTGCTGGAGGGCAGTGGAGCTGCCACGCCCTACAGAAGCAGGCACCCACCTCGCACCCAGGACCAGGAACTGCCGTGGGTCTGCCCCTGCCCCCTTCACAGTGTCCACCTTACGGCCCCTGCACTGAGAATGGTCCAACTGTCCTCAAGGACAGTAAATCAGCCCAGTAACAAACCCACCCCTGAGAGGTGGTAGAAATGACTTGGAAAGAAGGAAGACTTTTTATTATTGTTATTATTTGATGTAGGGATCTCAAATAAAAACAGAGTAGTCAGGTCTACTCATGACACACACGGATGCACACCCTGAGGTGAAAGAAAAACACAATCTAGCTGTTTCTGGTTAAAATCCAGTTATTTGGATTTCAGAGTTCTGGCTAGCTACTTGACCTCCTGGAAGCATGTTTCTTACCGTGAGAATTGTAGACACAATAGCAAACCCCAGCAAGCACGTCATATTTTCCCTTTCTGTGGCCAGTTCTATGCTGAGGTCATTGGTGTAGTCATAATACAGCCACCACAAGACACCGCAGACAACTGTAAAGCAAAACACGGTGGGACTCAGCACGTGCCATCAGGGAACCACGCACTCCACCCTCCTCCCCACATGCGCAGGGGACCACACGCTGGGTGGCCTGGCTCAGGCAGTAGGTAGGTTCCAAATCCCAAGGCTTTACAGCAAGTCTGATTCTGAAGGAGCTGGGCAGGGCCAAGCAGCCCCTCCCCAGATCTGGGGGGATGCTTATCTTTGGAGATGCAGTGGGGTGACCTCAGAATACAGGGCATCGTGTCAGCCCAGCCCACAAGCTGGCTCTGGGTGTGAGCAGCAAGGAAACTGCGTGAACAGGATGGAGAGAGGAACCACCTTAGACTCCGAAGTCCAACACTTCCAAACGAGCTCTGATGGTGACAGCTTTACAGGGGCCGGGCTTTGGGGCTGGCACCTACCAAAATAGGCAGAGACCTGGAATTGCAAATGCTCAGCATGGACACCCTAACTGCCACCTATGCCACCTCTACAGTGACTGGGAAGGTCACAGCTGTCTTTGTTAGTTATAGATGGGACAGCATAGCTCACCAGCCACAGTGCATATCTTCCAGCCCAGATGCGCAATGTACCTGTGAGCTGTGGGGCTCAAAGGGGCTAAGCTGATGAATGGGGAATGAAACACTGTAGTTGTACCAATGACTGAAAACCCAAATACCCCAAACCACTGCCTTGAGCCTCTTCTATGCCCCTGCCTCTTGGACCCCCTCTCCCCACAATTCCTGGATGGGCCCCAAATCCATCAATGAATAGGGAAACAGAGCACACAGGAGAGGGTCTTCAGGACCCGCCCAGCTCAGGTCCAGCATCTCTTCAGATGGGTCACAGCCTTTGCATGACAGTGTGGGCAGCAACATGCCAATGGTGATGTGCAAGTTCAGAAAACATCCTTCAGGAGGCTTCCAACAAGCACGGGGATTGTTTTTTAATGGTGTGGACACCGCGTCACTCAATTGGCAGGCTTGTCTCAGAGCGTGTAGTGTAGAAGAGACAACAGATGCGTTAACTGCCATCATCTGTGAGCTGGAAGCTGCTCCCCTGTCCTCTCTGGGCCTGTCTTCTCATAGGTAACTGGGTGGGGTTGGACAAGAAGACTCTCTAAGACCCCATTTAGTTCCAAAGTGGCAACTTTTAAGTTCTACACTTAACAGAAATGTTTTTTCATGTAATCAAAAAGAAACCAATCAAGTGAAAATACTTACATAACAATCCCAAAACCACCAATGCAATGAAAGTGTGAACCAGAAGGGCGGTGATGAATCGGAAGGTGAACATCATAGCCAAAGACAAAGCTGAAAAGTTAAGCAGAACATAAAAGCCCAGGTGTGAGGGCAACAATGACTAAGAGTGAGGGCTGATGCCTAGCCGCCCTCAGCCTGCAGCAGTCAGCCAGCTTCGGAAAGAGCGAGCATGCTTCTCAAATTAAAAAAAATTATGTATTCAGACAAGGTACTATAGAATTGTACACCTGGACGCTATGGAATTTTTACTAACCAATGTCACCCCAGTAGATCTAACAACAACAACAAAAAAAACAAACAGATAAAAAAAATGTTTTAAAGCAGATATTATTCCCAAATACCCAAAACATTATTTTTCTTTTTATTCCAAATGAACCATTTAAAAATTCTTATCATACTTAATTATTTGGTTTCGTACTGGGCTTGTATAAAGCTCTCACTTTAAGTGTTCTCAAATATTTTTATTAAATAGGAAAGATTAATGCCTTTAAAAATGAAAAATTTTAGATTTTAATTATATGGTGAAAGTATAGGTGTAATAAATCTGTATATTATTTTCCAATATTTGGATTTTTAAACTTATAAATTTATTCTAAGTATTATAGTGAATTTATAAATACGAGCTTACTTTTTTTCTGAACAAGAAATCAGGATTACATGTAGATATTTTGATGCAGTGGTTAAGAACCTGGGTTTTGGGGAAGCCAGGATGGCTCAGTGGGTTAAGCACTCACTTTGCAGCCCTGGGGACTGAGGATCGAATCCCGTCCCCGGCCCGTGTGGACCCATATGCTGAACTGGGGAGTGCCCCCAGTTCAGTTCTCACCGGGGTAAGACCCGGCCTAGTTCCTGCCCTGTGCAGCCCGTGCCCCTCTGTGGAATGAAACTATGTGGAAAAACCAATGATGTGCAGCTATGGAGACTGTTCTGGGTCCTCCCCCTTCTCTCTGTCGCTGCCTCTGTATCTCTCTGTCTCTGTCAAAAACAATAAAAATAAATCTTAAAAAAAAAAAGAACCTGGGTTTGGAATCAGATCTGACTTGATCTTGTGCCACCTTTCTCTACTAGATGTGCTACCTTGGCCAAGTCACTTAGCCTTTCTCAACCTCAGCTTCCTCTCCTACAAATGACAACAGGATTCTGCTGAGGTTTGAATGGCTTAAGGGTAATACAATGCCTGGCCCATTTGGATCATAGGAACTCTGGTTACTAGTTAACTCTTTGGTACTAAAATGATAGAAGACTAAGTTTGTAAACTAGCCAAATTATGTTAATATCTGACCAAAGAGTTTCAACCCAGAGGTTGGGAGGCAGCCAGTGGGAAAGAGAGCAGGTAACAGACCGTTACCATTGCCCACAGCATCAGTGTATTAACTTGTTCAAAGAGAAAGTCAACTCTTGAAGGGGCTCATCATGCTGAAACTTAGAAAATGGGAAGTCAAAGGGTTTAAATACAGGGTAGCTGCTCCCACAGAGGCCTGGAAGAGGCATGGCCTGACTCAAGGCCATGACCTGCCCACAACCCAAAGCAGGGATGCTCCTTGGAAGAGTTGGACACGCCAGGCCATTGTAGTCTGATGTTACTTGACCTGGACACACACACCTCCTCCCGGTGCTCATCAAGCAGTCTTCTGCTCTGGCTTGCACAGGGGAAGGCCAGAAGACAAGTGTTTCTGGTCCCTCTGACAGTTGTACTTTTCGTGGCCAGTTCATAAACTGGCCGTCTGCCCTGCACATATGTCTTATGTGGAGCTTAGGGCCAAGCACCAGGACACGGTCATTATCTGAAGGCACCCCACCTAGTAAGGCCTCTTAGCTAAGAGCCAGCTATTCTTCCCCCAATTCTTCCCTCTCCCACTTGAAACACTGAAAATATATGCATAAAAAAATATATAAAGTTCAGCTTTATATTCAAGAGGCTAATTTTCATTGTACAACATAAGTAAGTGCAAGAAACTCTGGCAATTCATAAATTGTTATGAAATAAAATTAACTGAATATTACCTAATGAGAGGATACACAGGCCAAGGATTGTGTCTCTTCCTGACATTATTCCACTTAGAATTCGATGGAGGGTGTCACCATCATTTACCAAAACAGATGCGAACAAGGAATAGCACTCTGGAGTTTGAGGGATGCATCGGTTAAACAAGGGGAAAGACTTGCTAAAAATAAAAGATGGAATGGTAAGAAGGTTTATTTAATTACTTGTCTTGAAAAAAAAAAGATGTTTATTTAAAATTCTCAATAACTAAGAAAACACAAGATAGGCAGTAATAAAAAACGGTTTATCACCCCTTGAGCAAAGTACCTCCAAGAAACCCAGGCACCTGTGATTAGCTGATACTCTGGGTGGAAAATGATTATGAGGATTCCTAGAAACCAGAGACCTAAACTTGCGAGCAACCTGCTGACTCTCATGCCTTGGCCCTTCTTAGATACAAACTACCAATGCCCACACAAGAACCCCATTTCTTATGTTTAGCACTAACATTTATTTCAAATTAACTTTTGTGTATGAGGTAACAAACAGTAGGCTGACCAGACATACTGTTTTAAATGGGACAGAAAACAATGGAATTGCCCTGTTTCAAACAGTATGTATGGTCAGCCTAGTTTCACTAGGCTAAATTCAAGGTGACAGTAGGCTGACCATATGTACCATTTGAAATGAGACAGTAGTGTTTAAAATGGGACATCTGGTCTTCCTAGATAACAGTCTACATACAAAATGACCAAGAGTCATTTTCCCCCATGTCTTTCCACTTATTTCTGCATCATTTTTTGAAAATACTTCTTTTTCCCATGAAATTGCTTTGGTACTTTCACTGAAAATCATTGACCACGTATATGTAGTTCCATCCCTAGGTTCTCTACCATGATCCATTTACCTACTTGTCTTGCTTCCTTCCAACGCCACACTGTCTTCATCACTGTAACTTAATAATCAGTCTTGAAATCAGGTGGTGTGAGTCCTCTAACTTTGTTCTTCACAATTTTTTTGACACTAGGTCTTTAGCTTTTCTGTATTTTTAAGAGTAAACCTGTCAATTTCTACAAAAATTATCTTGGGAGGATTGGGTTGAACCTATAGAACAATTTGGGAAGAAGTGATATCCTAACAATATTAAAAACTTCCAATTCGTGAATAAGGACAATTCCTCTACTTATTTAGGTATTAATGTCTTCTCTTCAATGGCTTTAAGTTTTCAATTGAGGTCTTCCATGTTTTCTGTTAAATTTATTCCTCGGTATTCTATAATTTGATGCTGCTGAAGATAAACTTTAAAAATATTTTTAAATTGTTTGCTGCTAGTATACTCACATAGAAATTCAATGTGACCTTGTATCTTGCAATTTTGCTAAATTCACTTAGTTATTTTTAAATTCCTTTGGATTTTCTCTTTTTATTTCAAAATCAATTTTATTGGCGCCAAAGCAGTGGAGTTCACTGTACATAATAAACTATTATATACATACATACACACATTTTAAGTTATAGGGAATAATGTTTATTTTGGCAGTTAGCATTAAACAAAATTAAACTTGTATACATTAGTAACATATTAATAACTCAAAACTCTTATTTGGTATAAGTGTGACATTTTCTTACTTTCCTGTCTTCTGCTAAGTTGCCGTAACCTAAACTGCTTTATAAAACTGACATGTTAAGATAGCTTTACTGTTTTCCACAGAGAGGTTAAGTAACCTTTGGATTATCTATGTAAATAATTAGGTCGCCTATAAATAAAGATTGTTTCATTTCTTCCTTTTTCCTTACTTTAATGCAATTCCTAGGACCTCCATTACAACGTTGAGTGAAAGTGTAAGAGCAGATAGCTTTGCCTTATTTTTAATCTTAGGTGGGTCAATAGTTCACCATTGAGTATATTAATTGTAGATTTCTCATAGATGATCTTCATATGACTGAGAAACTTCTGAGTTATTCTAAGTGTGGTAAGTCTCTTATTTAAAAAAAAAGTTTTAAAGCTAAATAATTTGCTGATACACTGCTCATTACTCCTAAGATTCTTGCTCAGATTTCTGGTTTTGACCTTCAGGAAACTCTAAAGTTCAAGCAGAACATTCAATTTCAGGTCAACTTGTGGGTGTGGACTTGAACATAGGTCAGCCAGTGGTCGCAGCACAAGTAGGCATGTGGGATAACTATTGTGTAAAGGAACAGTTTCTTCACTCCTGCACTCTGTCACCAACTGCGTCCTGGTAGATGAGGTCGTGCGAGCTGGAATGTTTGTTCTAAAGGGTTGAGCTGAGGCTCCCCTGTGTCATCTGAATCATGAAGCCTCTAAGACTGATCCTAAGATTACAACTATGGAATTTTTATCCATGCTTCAGATGATTTTCAAAGGAATTCTCTTTTCCTTTAGGAAAAAAAGGAGAGAGCACTGACACCAATTCAAATTCCAAAGTTTGAAATTACAATTACAGCATTTTTTAAATTGCACTCTGTACACGCATAAAGCAGGTTGTTTTCACCCAATGAACAGGATGTTTTCCTTTAGCTTCAGTGATAAAACTACATGTTAAAAAAGCATGTTGTCTATCTTATTAAATATTCCTTAAAAAATATGAAAAAATAAAAGAGATAAGCAGTGATACATTAAATGATTTACAGTAATTTACCTAAGCAGCCAGCGACAGCCATTGTTTTCAGACTTTTGCTATTACAAACACTGCAGTGAGTGAGCCTGTACAGTGTCCTTTCAAACTGGTGTAAGGATACCTGTAGATTAAATTTCTTTTTTTTAAGATTTATTTTATTGTTTTTGACAGAGAGACAGAGAAAAGGGGGGGGGGCAGAGCAGTCTCCACAGCCATACATCATTAGTTTTCAACATAATTTCATTCCACACAGGTGGGCCAGGGACTGCTCAGGGCAGAAACTGAGCAGGGGCCGCATGGGAGGCACACCCCCATGAGCACCAGGGGCCTCCTACATGGGAAGCTCACCCTGGCGAGAACTGAACTGGAGGCACACACACCCCAGTTCAGCATATGGTTCTACACAGGTGGAGGCCAGAATTCCATCCTCAGACCCCGGGGGCTGCAAGGCAAGTTCTTAACCCACTGAGCCATCCGGCTTCCCTTAAATTTCTAGAAGTAGAAATGCTTGAGTAAAAGGTAGGCACATTCATCACTGATAATACTGATTGCCCTCACTGACCCCACACCCTTGCCAATACGATGCATTATCATTGCTCCTCAGCCTTTTGGCTAAGTAAGATCAAGTGTACAGGCATTATCAAACCTTCAAGAGATGCTGCCAGTCGGTGAGGTGAAAACGTTAGTCTTAAAAGAATCTCCTCTATGGTAAGGAAGGCCTAGCCTCCTTTACCATGGTTTTAAAACATTATGGTTTTTTGTTTTTTTTAAGTATCTGTTTATATTCTTATCTCATTTTTAAACTGAGATATTTGTCTATTAACAGTTGATTAATAAAACCTCTTATAGAGCAATTAACCTTTTTTTAATATGAATTGCAACTTATTTGTCTATTTAATTTTGCCTCTAGTGTTTTTGTCATGCAGAAATGTTTGTTTTAAATGCAGCCAAATTTTTCAATGTTTTATTGTATGTCTTCTGAGTTGTAAGTCATAGTTAGAAGCCTGCCTTACTTTCAGGTTATAAGGTAATTCCCCCATGGCTTCTAGTACTTTTTCGTTTCATTTGGTGTGTTAAAATCTTTACTCCATTTGGAATCTATCCATATAAGGCATGAGCTATGGACTCAGCCCTCCCCACTGGATGCCTACCCAATGTCCCAATACCACTCTCCAAATAGTCCATTCTTTTGTCACTAATCTGAGATGTCACTTTCATCACAAACTATTCAGATGTTTTGCTGAATTATCTCATATTTTTCATTGATCTTTCAGCACTTGAACTAGTTCCATAGCATTTTGATTATTAGACTCTATAATCTGTGTTAAAATTGCAAGGGCTGGGTCACTTCATTGGTTTTCTTTTTCACATTTTTCTCAGCCATTCTTGTTTTTTATTTTTAATGTTCCTTATAAACTTTCAAATCAGTTTATCTAGTTTCTGGGGGAAAATCCTGTTGCTATTTTTACTGCAATCATGATAAATTTACACCTCAACTTCAGGAGAAATCATCATCTTTATAATGCTGAATTGTACTGTCCAGAATACAGTCTATCTTTCCATTTGTTCAAGTTTTCTTTGTATCTCAGAAATCAATTAAGTTTTCTTTCTGTGGTTCTTATTTACTTGTTTTCAAGTTTCTTTCTATGGGCTTTTGGTTTTGTATGTATGTATTTTTTCTGGCTGTGGTAAAAGGCATCTTTTAAAAAAATATATGAATGCCACAGATTTCAGTATATTAGTCATGTTCCCTGCACCTAAATAAGTTTTCTTATCATTTGTAGTTTTTCAGTTAATTTTCTTACCACCTGCAGAGTAATTTTACCTCTTGCCTTCCAATTTTTAAACCTCTAGTTTATTTCTTTATTACTAAACAGTTTCAACACCAACAAATCTGAATTGTTTTAAAAGCAAATGTTTTCTGAACTTTCATTTAGTATTTCTGAAAAATAAGGTCTAATATAGGTTCAACATCTGATGTAGATTTAATATCATTTTGTTTGTTTTTCCCCAAAAAACAATTTTCCATGAGACCTTAATTTTGGCAACATGGTCTGTTAATATGGCGCTTTTCAGGCATTTAATCACCCTATGCTAGTCAGGACTGACCCACCTTAGCCCTTCGGGTGAAGGGAGGCATGTAAAGTAGTGCTGACCAGTTGCCCACTAAGTACTTCATTAGCTGGGGTGGGAAATATGTCTTCTGACCACAGTCTGTGGTTTCTTCCCCACTTCTGCTTTTCCTTTCCCTACCAGCAAAGCCATTCAAATTTGTAGGAAGTAATTTGGAAAACTGTCTGTCTATTTAGATGGCCCTGTAGAAATGCATCCCAGCAAACAATGCAGTGACACACCTGGGCACCTCTGCGGGAGGCTAGAACTTGAATTTACTGGAGAGAAAAACATAAGCCTTTCAGATTTTAAATACACAGGGGACTCAAAATACAATATTACATTGAACTCCAGAAGGAAAGAGATCTGTTTGCCTGTTATCTTCTGCAGTATTTTTTCACTGCTCTTAAAAGCTCATACCTTGGTACACCAACCTTCTTGATATTCAGCCATTGCTCTAAAAGGGCTTGTTACACCTCGTGTGATGGACAGAGGAAGAAGGAACAAATGGTTTAGTCAAAAAGAAGTATTCAGAAAATGTACTTTGGCCCTATAGCCACACTTCTCATGTTTTCAAGCTTTTCACTCTTGGCAAGGCTCTTCCATGATAAATACGATCGATTCCGTCTTAAAACAAACACTTGCTTGTGTAGGAAAAGGAAATGGAGCCCTCCAGGTTATTTCTATCTCCCCAATTCCCTCCAAGAAAGGCCAGTCAATAAGCAGTTTGTCTTCACTTGAAAAGTTAGTATTGGAAAGGTCTGCATTTAAGGGGTGAAAAGAGGAGGGCTGGCTGGAAAGGCAGGGAGCCAGTGACCCAAGGACAGCGGTAGGGACCCCGCCACTTTGGTGTGAGCCCAAGGAGGCCACTTGCCAGGCAAAATAACCAACGGAGCCTTGACTGCTTGTTTTGGGTTATAGAAACAAATGTGGATACTGTTTGAGTTTGAACGCCAGCAATTCCACAACCTTAACCTGTCTCTACATCACTTTTCTCAACTACAAAATAGGGATGAAAACAGTACTTGTAGCACAGAGGCTTTGTGAGGTCTAAATAAATTCATACACATCAAGAGCTTAGAGTAGTACCTGACAAGTACCAAAAGCTCAATAAATGCTTGCTATAATAATCATCATCAATATCAGGCTTCCCATGGAGTTACAGTTGTCACCCCATTTATAGTAAGAGGAGAGCTGATCCAACTCCTGTTAAGTTACATTAAACATTCCATTCTCTTTCAGTTCCTTCTGCAGGCACAGCTACAAAGAGTGTTCTTTAAAAACCTCCTTCTGAAAAGACAAATACTACATGATCTCACTCATAGGTGGACTCGAACACAGTCAGTCTCAAAGTAGAGAACAGAATGATGGTGGTACCAGTTTAGATGATAACGTGCAGTCACCATCATAGATCAGGTTCCCTAAAAGCAGAGCCTGAGGTGGGGATTCTTGGTTAACTGATTCTGGGGCACACTGTTCTTAGAAGGAGGGGAATGAAAAAGAAAAGGCTAAAGAAATAAAAGGCTAAGTGAGGAGGGGGTCTCAGCCAGAGACTCGCTTCAGTCTGACCCCAAGGGGACTCTGGGGTACTTGCACCCCTATACCTGTCGCTCATGGGCCACATTGTAGGGGTGGGGCTGGCAAACAAATGTGGATACATTTGTATCCACAGGGAAGGGTAGTCTCCTTGGCTAACTGGCTTGTTTGACTAAGGGCAGTTCTGCAGAGAAGGTGGCAGCTGTGAGTGGCTTTCAGCCAATACATACAATAGCTGGGAGTCAGGCCACTACGTCTGGGGAAGCATATCTGAGTAGGGAAGCAACTGCAGCCTTTGAAAACCCCCTAACCCTCATTCACATGTATAGATCTATAAAACATTGACCATTGAGAAAACATGTAATATGATTTATGTATATTAAAATACACATCACATAGAAATGCTGCAAAACTAATAAGGATAATTACATATTAAATACATGTCAAGAAAAAAATAAATCAAGTTGTGAGTTAGAATCAAAATACGAGTCTGTTTAATCTGCTCAAAGGTGCTTGGTTGCTATTTTTCCCATGATTTATTTGCCATGTATCAAATGAACGCCTCTAATCCTGATCAATGTGAGAAGGGACAGATAAAATGACTGTGGTGTGAGGCCCACCCTGCACTAAACAGCCGAGACCTGGGTGGCCTGAATCTCCTTCAGGGTTACGAGCTGGTTATTGGCAGAGCTGGGACCACAGCCCACCTGCAGACAAGGCTGATGGTAATGCCACACACTAGGCTATGGTAGGTACGATGTGAGAGCATTTTGTAAGGTATACACTAAATGTTAAGGGATTTATTAATGTTTTTAATATATTATATTTCCCATGGGCCTTCATCTCTCGTTGGGTTCGGTATGCATTAGATTTCTAGTATATTTCCACAAATGCCTCTTTCTCTCCTGCCATTAAATTCTACCATTGAGTTCGTCTTGGTAGCATTGGGAGTGAGTGAGTTCTGGCAGTAGTGGCAAGTCCAGGAATATTGATTTTCCCAGATAGCATGGAAACCTGACCTGCTTTATAGGGACTGCTTCGATAAATATAATTAGGAAAAAATAAAATAAGATAGTCTCCATAGCAGCAGAGACTAGAATGGTGGTAGCCAGGTGTTAGGGGGAGGGGAACATGGGGAGATGATGGTCAAAGGCTATAAAGTTTAAAAAAAAATCCTCTTCTCCTTCAGCAATTTTTCTTCAAACTATTAAAATACTGTACTTTATTTTCCTGGGTTCGGTTATGTTTGAGACATTTTTATAATATATGAATTTTAAAAGTAAGATACTATAGGAAAATGCAATGGGTACTCACCTCTGCAAATAATTCTCTCCTCTTTCAATTGCTTATGGCACAAAGTATTGATCTTTTAAAAGAGTATTACAGGGGAAGCCAGGATGGCTTAGTGAGTTAAGCACTCGCTTTGCAGCCCCAGGGTTCGAGGATCAAGTTCTGGCCCCGGGGCCATGCAGATCCATATGCTGCACTGGGGTGTGCTTCCCATGTGGGAGGCCCCCCACCCAGTTCCCACCCTGCATGTCCCCCACCCGCCTGTGTGGAATTAGTCACAACTAATGACATACAACTATGGAGACAGCTCTGGGCCCTCCCACTTCTCTCTGTTTCTCTCTCTCTCTCTCTCTCTATCTCTGCCAAAAACAATAAAATAAATCTTTTAAAAAGAAAAGAATGTCACAAGGACGGTTAACTATATTCTTCCTCCTATTCATTTACAACCTACTCAAGTTATATTTTTGCACCTGCTAGCTCAGCATGTTCAAGCTTCACTTGCAACCCATTAGAAGATTATGAAATAAATTACATTTTTTTTTTAAGTAAAATAGAATAGGAACTATTAGTGTGTGACATACATAGTAAGGGGAAATCTTGTTTTGTAAGATTTCTATTTCTGTTCCATATACATTAGTATGTATAAAGGGATGTGTATATTGGGGCTGTGATGTAATTTCTTACTGTGGGTCCCAACCAAGAGTTTGATAATCACTGCACTACAGTTGGCACAATGCCTTGTTCTATTCAAATTATTATTGCTCAGGGATTTTGCACAGAAGTCTCATTCATTTAAACATATTTGCAATTTTTGAAAGAATGGTAATACAAAATAAACCCTCCTCAGTACATCTCTGCATCCCAGCAGTGGCATTGACTACTAACTGCATTTTTCTCCTTAGCTTTCATAAACAGTCCAGATGTGAGCCATTTGGCACAGCACTGAAACCATGCTTCACAACTACACCTTTACCCTATGGATATTTATAAGGTGCCTCCTGGGTGCCAGGTCCTATTCTAGCTGACAGGGATAAAAAAGACCCTGAAAGGCATTCAGTGAGTGGTATTCTTGAGAAGAACCTGTTTACTTTTCTCACTGAGAAGAAAAGTATGGTGGCCACTTGGTCATGCACACCTAGGTCTGTTTCTCATGGAGAAATATAGAGCTTTAAAAACTAACAATGGGGGAAGCCAGGATGGCCCAGTGGGTTAAGCGCTCGCTTTGCAGCCCCTGGGTCCGAGAATCAAATCCTGGCCCCGGCCCGTGTGAACCCATATGCTGAACTGGGGTGTGCTCTCAGTTCAGTTCTTGCCAGGAGCCCATGCGGGAGGTCCCCAGCCCAGTTCCTGCCCTGAGCAAGCCCATGCACACCTGTGGAGTAAAACCATGTCGAAAATTGATGACGTGCAACTGGGGAGACTGCTTTGGGCCCTCCCCCTTCTCTTTGTCTGTCTCTCTCTTTCAAACAATAAAAATAAATCTTAAAAAAAATAAATTAAATAAAAACTTACAATGTCTGGTTACAATAAAAAAGCAAAAGCCAACAATTTCTACTTTGTAACAAATGGAGTATAAAAAATACACACAAATGACTTTATAAAACCACTCAGTAACAATTCATATGGTACTTTTGCTAACTCTAGTGTTGTCATTTGAGGACTACCTTTATCTCTATGGTTTGTTCAGTTTTCTCCATATTCAATATGCTTCTTTTTTTTTAAAGATTTATTTTTATTGTTTTTTGACAGAGAGAAGGGGGAGGGCCCAGAGCAGTCTCCATAGTTGACAGCATTAGTTTTCCATATAGTTTCACTCCACAGGTGGGTGCGGGGCTGCACAGGGCAGGAGCTGGGCCGGGAGCCTCCTGCATAGGCCCCGGCAAGAACTGACCTGGTGGCACACCCTAGTTCAGCATATGGGTCTGCATGGGCCGGGCCTGGGATTTGATCCTCGGGCTCCAGGGCTGCAAAGCAAGTGCTTAACCCGCTGGGCCATCCCAGCTTCCCCTCAGCGTGCTTCTTAACCCATTGTCTGCTATGTACATTGCAAATAGTCCCTCCTTGTTTACCCCTGGCTTCTGGTAGACAGTGAGTTCCCTGCAGGCAGGGGTCTACCTGCTGTCTGCTTTGTGCTTCCTGCAGTGCCCAGATGAGTAAGAGACACACACCAAGTACCCCATCACTTCGTTGATGCATAAAGAACTATTACAGAAGCCTTTACCTTGGAGGAACGGGCAGCTTGGGGCACAGGGAGTCTGCATGTGGATTCTGGGTGTAGTTGGAGAAATTCAAACTATAAACACACAGGAAGGACCCTGGAAGCAGAACATACAGAGACTGTATCATTTTGCTATACTGTGCCCATGGCAATGCCCATGTTTCCAGAGCAGCCAGTAGAGAAACCATAGTCACTTTACAGAATTGGTACAGAGACAGAATAAATCACTCAGATCTAGAAAAAAGGTCTATGGCAGACCTAGAGACAGAAAGGATAAGCATACTACCTGAGATTAAGTTAGGGCCTCTTTTCCTTACTCTCCCTCTGAAACCTCAAATTCACAAATGATACTACCATTATGTGGTTGGTACTAAAATAATTTGAAGGTTATTTATTGTACAGGCTTGATATTTTCAACCCAGTCTTGTAAATAAGTTTTTAAAATCTGGCAAACTTGGGGAAGCAGGGATGGCTCAGTGGGTTGAGCGCTCACTTTGCAGTGCCAGGGACCAGGGGTTGAGTCCCAGCCCCGGCCCATGTGGATCCATGTGCTGAACTGGGGAGTGTCCCCAGTTCAGTTCTCTCTCTGTCAAAAAACAATTAATTAATTAATTAATTAATTAATTAAAATAAAATTTAAAAATTCTGGCAGACCATTTCACAGGCAGATGAAATTGGTAGTGGATTGCCTCCAATTTCTTTTATTTTCCTTTCCTTAGCACATACATCTGAAAAGTGGGCTCAGCGTAAAGTACTTCAGTTACACAAATGTTTGGTACAACTTACAACTATTCCACTGGTAGCCATGGGCCCCAACACTGTAAGAGAAGAACATGCTTATTGGCAATTCAACAGGAAGCCTGTGGGTGCCTCTACAGGCCTGGATATGCCCATGTGCAGAGCTCTCTGACCTCTGTGTGACCCTGCCTTCGGGCCCTAAATGTCTGCCATCTATGCTACATTCCGCAGCACTGAGCAGAGAACAGCTAGTTTCAGATAGATCCAGATAAACCTGGATGAAAATGAACAAGCTCAAGAGACAACACGTATGGCCTTTTCCACACCAGAAGAGGCCCCCACAAAGAAGGACCTTTTCCACCTTTCCAGAGAAAGCAGGGCCAGGGTAAGTTGTCTCAGGTAGGTCAGCACAGGTTACCCCACCATGGTTCCCAGCCTCAGGGACAAGCCGGTCCCTCGGTGCCTACCACTGTTCTTCGCAAAGAACTGCAGCTCTTCCAGGGTGTTGAGCTGCTCCTCGGGGCAGCTGGACACGCAGAGGGCGGTGGAAAGAAGCCTCCCGTCCTTGACTCCCAGATTACAGGAATTCATAAAGAACACGTGTCTAGGAGACAGAGGAAATGGAAGGAGACTGTCTTACAGCATGTCTTCTCATGAGGGTTAACTGTGCAAACTTT
Source organism: Craseonycteris thonglongyai (assembly GCA_004027555.1). Lineage (NCBI taxonomy): Eukaryota > Metazoa > Chordata > Mammalia > Chiroptera > Craseonycteridae > Craseonycteris > Craseonycteris thonglongyai. The sequence continues at coordinate 5,952 of PVKE010003665.1, read as the reverse complement.
GATGATCAAATGCCTCAGCATGAATTATACCGACTAGGGGCCATGTAGAGAGTCACGCAGCTTGGGAACCGCATTCAAAGGCTAACAAAACTTCCCTTTTCCAGTTCAGCGTTTTCTGGGGGAGAACACTAGGGAGTGGTCTGGGGAGCTCACTGAGGATGGGGAGGCACAGAACAGCCACAGACTGCTAGATCAAGGCAGGGTGTGGGCTGTGCAGTGAACTCCATAGAAGGCACATCTGCACCTGAGTGTTCAGCTGTACTTCAGAGACAAGCTGAACCCAGGCAAGTGAGAAAAGCAAAAGGGGAGGCCACGGCTGTGAATTACAGGCTTGTCTCTCCCCTGACCTCCCAGTTTGCGAGCTAGGAAACTCATGAGCACCTCCTGCTGCAGCTGCTCAGACACTGGGCAGGTGGGGCACAAAAACAAAACTAGTGATTGGCACTTACGGGTCAGGGGTGGGGCTACCAGGCCCATGCCCAACACCTATCCAGGTGGCTGGGATACCAGGAATGCCAGAGAAAGACACCTGTAGGTGGCTGACCAGGGAGGGGCCCAGAGGAGGGGCCCAGAGCGTTCTTTCACTAGAGTTGGGGATGGGAGAAAGGGAGGTGGTATAACAGGAGATGGGGGAACAGATTTCCTGGGTATATGGTAAATATATGGGGGTGAGGGGACAAAAAAAATCCCGATTTATAAAAAACTGTGTATTCTCATATGTTTAAACTTCAGTCATCTTCAAAGTACTCTCTGTTTTGATGCAATACACCTATTAAGATGCTTTTTCACTGCTCAAAAGAGTTTTTAAACTCGTTGTTTTTGACGCCCTTTAGTGCTTCTGTTGTCTTTTGTTTCACTTCTTCCACATCAGCAAACCATTTGCCTTAGAGGACTTTCCTTATCCAGGAAACAGAAAAAGGTAATTCAGGGTGAGATTGGGGGAATATGGAGGATGGGGCACAGGCGTCATGCCATTCTGGATCCAAACTGCCAAACACTCAGCGCAGTGTGGGCAGGTGCATCGTCATGCTGCACGTTGCTCATTTAAATCACCCATCACAATATGGGTGAACATGTTGAGTCTCCAAAAAAATTCACTGAGGCTCAAAGCAGCCTCTCACAACGCCAGCTGGTTCACGGACGCGGATGGGTTCCTAGAACACTCACCTAGCCAGGGAAGCCTGTCCTGCAAGGGGCCCGCCCTCCAGAAGACCATTCTGTATTTTTTCTGGGTCCCCCCTCATATACTTTATTTTATTAAAAGGTATTTGTTTTTCATTGTGGTAAAATAAGCATAGTTTCATCTTAACCATTTTAAGTGTACAGTACAGTGGCACTAAGTACATTCATAGTGTTGTGAAACCACCACCTCTGCCCACTCATAGAACTCTTTTCATCTTGCAGAATTGAAACTCCTTATCCATTAAACAATAACTCCCTCCTGCCCCTGCCCCCGCCCCAGCTCCTGGCAACTACTCTTCAACTTTCTGTCTTTATGACTGTGACTATTCTAGGCATCTCAAATAAGTGGGATCATAAAATATTTTTCTTTTTGCAACTGGTTTATTTTACTTCGCATAACACCCTCAAGGTTCACCCACGGTACACAGCACATATAAAAAGAATTTTCATTCTCTTAAGGATGAATAATACCTCATTCTATGCATATACCCCGTTTTGTTTATCCATGTATATTTTGATAAACTCTTGGGTTGCTTCTACTTTTTGGATATCGAGATTTTTTTGTAAATATTTATTGTTTTTGACAGTGACAGAGAGAGACAGAGAGAAGTGGGAGGACCCAGAGCAGTCTCCATAGTTGTACAGCATCAGTTTTCAATGGGGTTTCTTTCCACATAGTGGGTGGGGGGCTGCACAGGGCAGAAACTGGGCAGGGGGCCTCCCTCATGGGAGGCACACCCCCTTGAGCCAGGGGCCCAACCGGGGGGCAAGAACTGAACTGGGGGTTTCCTCACATGGGAAGCACACCTCAGTTCAGCATATGGACCAGGATTCAATCATATGGGCCGAGATTTGATTATATGGGCTGGGAATCAATCCTCGGTCCCCGGGGCTGCAAAGCGAGTACTCAACCTACTGAGCCATCCCAGCTTCCCGGCTATTGAGATTAATGAAATATAGTTGTAAACTTCAAAGTGGGATGAGTATTTTTCAGCACTGCATTATGAACACAATGTAACAAGGAGGGGAAGCTGGGATGGCTTAGCAGGTTAAGCGCTCATTTTGCAGCCCCAGAGACCAAGGATCGAATACTGGCCCCGGGCCGTGGGGACCCATATGCTGAACTAGGGTGTGCTCCCCATATGGGAGGCCTCCAGTTAGGTTCTCACCCCCACCCCATCCCCTGTTCTGCCCCTGCTTGAGGAGGCGTGCTTCCCATGCAGGAGGCCTCTAGCCCAGTTCCTGCTTTACGTGGCCCCTGCCTACCTGCATGGAATGAAATCATGTTGAAAACTGATAGCGTACAACTATGGAGACTGCTCTGAGCCCTCCCCCTTCTCTCTGTCTCTCTGTCTCTGTCTCTCTCTCTCTGTCAAAAACAATAAAATAAATCTTAAAAAAAATGTGACAAGGAGCACAGGTACATCTGGGCAGCCCGTCCTCCTCCTGTCTCTTCAAGTGACATCCACAAGGGCAGGGGAAATACCCCAGGTAATCTACACCCAGAAGTACAACCCTCCCTCCTCAGGAGCAACACTCAGGGGAGGAGAGGCCTGGTCCAAGGTTCACACTTAGAGACTCCAAACTTATACTGTTTAGACCCTCAAGATTTCTCTCCTATGTGCTGCTTTGGATCATCAAGTCCCAAAAATTATTACAAGGCAATCATACCTATCTTAGAAAACCATGGCCAGAGATTCCTCTTTCCTCAAGGGGACTCCTACCTCTTCTCTCCTCTTCTTGTTTCTGTGTTGGAGTTTGGGGGGGAGAAATTTGCACCCACAGTGCCATGGCTGGAGTGCAGACTGGAGAGAGGGTGGGACACAGTCCCCAGCAGTTCCAGTCTGGATCCGGGTACTTCCACATTGAAACAATACTGTGGATGGTGTACACTTGACAATATACAGTTGAAACATGATTCTGATACATTATGGCAATAATGGTAACTACCATTCACTAAGTCTTAGCTCATGCATGTCTCAGTGGATCCTTAAAATGATTTTGTGAGGTAGGTGTATAATAAGCCTGGCCTACCAGGATGAAAACTCAGCCTAGAGAGGTTAAGTACTCTGCCCAAGGTCCAACAGCTGAAAAGCAGCAGAGGCAGAATTTGATCTTAGGACTGGCTGATTCTACAACTCATGTCCTTACTACTGAACACATTTTTTTTTTTTTTTAATGAGATGGACTCACAGAGTTTTGAATGGGAAAACAGTTTCCAGGCTCAGAATGACTTAATTTATACAAAGTTTGAAATATAGTGCCTCTATAGGTTGGGGACTTACTTGAACACTTACTTTTTTAGGGTCATGTCCTGCCCTGAAAGAGGAGCCCCTTCCACTGGGGAGTTCTTCTTGCCACACACATTACCAAAGCTGTCATAGCCGAAGAGGAGTCTTCCTGTGGCTCCAGCTGCCACCGAGTAGCCGGTGATGAACATCTGGCAAAACCCAGGTGGCATGTGAGAGCCTGGCCAAAGGGCTGAGAACTGACCCCCCACCCCTGACATGAAATGGAACCAGATAGAAAACGAATGCCCTATTATCACTGCACTTGTCTCCTTCAGCAACACTGTCAGGTAGGATGCTGCTGGGACCCTAACACATGTTTTAACAGCCTACGTAAGAGAACATCCTAAAACACTGAAACAGAGTTCTGTCCATCTTCTCACCCTCTTCTCCAAGAGTCTGTCATTTTTTTCTTCTTGGACTGCTCAGTTTTTTTTCCCTTGAGGTTCTTGTTTTATGTAAGTACCTCAGGGCTGTGTTACTTCTTTCTGTGAGTTTCCAGCCGGTTGGCTGGCCATCCGGCCATCCATCTATCCATCCATCCTCCCTCCCTTCCTCTCTCCCTCAGTTTCCTTCCTTCCCCCCTTCTCCTCCTCCCACCTCCCCTTCTCCCTTTTTCTTTTAGTCGTATAGAAGACTCTGACCCTCAAGGGTTGAGACAACACAGTTGATATATACCAAAATACTGTGTGTAGGAAGTGTGAAAAAATGGTGTTTTAAAATAGGCTTAAAATACACAAAATAAAGAACCTCAGGAATTCTGCAGGACAAGAACATCTTGCGATTTATTAGTTGTTTTTATCCAATTTCATCATGAATGTGGAATATTTGAAATTTCAGCTCCATATTTCAGTTCCATTAATATGCTTGACAGGCTTTCTATGGAGACTAAGTATGTATTTTCCTCTAACACAAACTTAGTGTTGCAAGTTTCTCAGTATACAATGCATGGAATAGCATTTAATACTCTCAGTGCCAACAGGATCATTGCAGGAGACATGACGTAACACACCATTTAATAAAACATAGTATAGATACCACATGTTACAAAAGGTACATTGCCCCCAAGTCAAGTAAGTGTCAGAAATTCTGCATTCACTATGTATTTAGAAATCAAAATAAGTCATGGTGTGCCGTGTGTGCCAGAGACTCTGTTATGGGAGGTAGAAAGAGGAACAAAGCGGAGTCCCTGTCCTCAAGGAACCCAACCCCAACGACGAGCAGGACATAGGTGCTGGAGGGAGCTCCCACGCCCCAGCACGTCCTCAGTCCCACAGCCCATTCCAGAAGCAGGGAGTCACCTTCGCTGTGGGGAGCTCCCTCACCCTTCACCTCCAGGCTGTGGGCGGCACACTCTCCTCCTGCCCTTCCAGCTTGGAGTGTGGTGACACCCTGATTGGGTTAGGACTTAGGGGGAGGAAAGGGGTCCTGTGCTTCTGCCCAGCTCACCACAGATTAATAATGAAGTGACATTTTCCACTTATCAGCACTCTTTATAGTAACAGCTCTCTTGGGAAACTGCATGGAAGGTTTTATGGGAGGCAAGGGGAGAGCATTTGGGTAATCCTAAGTCTCTGCCATACCACTGCTACTTTAACCATCAGATCTTTGTTTAGGGGATGCCGGGATGGCTCAGTGGGTTAAGCGCTCACTTTGCAGCCCCAGGGACTGAGGATCAAATCCTGCCCCTGGCCTGTGTGGACCCATATACTGAACTGGGTTGTGCTTCCCATGCAAGAGGTCTAATTTGGTTCTCGCTCCCCAGTTCAGCCCCTGGCTCAAGGGGGCGGGCCTCCCATGTGAGAGACCCACAACCTGATTCCTGCCCTGCGTGGCCCCTGCCCACCTGTGTGGAAGAAGCCAAGTTGAAAAACTGATGACATACAACTATGGAGACTGATCTGGGCCCACCCATTTCTCTGTCTCTGTCAAAAACAATAAACTTTAAAAAAACAAAAACTTTGTTTTAATTTCAAGCACACAATCACTATGCTATGTGACTGTGATCAGTAGGTACATGTACAGGGATGGGGTGGCTGGAACGGAGGTCACCATCAGTGGTGCTGGGGGAGGTCAAAAAATGGAGTCTTAGAAGATGAGTAGGAAAGAGTGAGATGGGAGAGGCCACTGGAGAGCTAAGTAGAGGCAGAGATGGTCCAGACTTTGAGACATTCTGTCCTATGTGTCTTGTGAAAATATAAACAAAGGCTGGCACTCTATCTGTAACAGAACACCCCTGTTTGTCATTCTGGACCCTCACCCCAAACCTTCTTTGTTCAGCCCTCACCAGGGGCAGCACCACCAATAATAGTCCTGTCCAGCTTGTCACCAAGTCAGTACACCACAGGACCAGAAAGCCTGCACAGCAGAGGCAGGAAAAACACTCCTTGTCTGGTTTTGAATAACTGTGGCTTAAAAATGCTGCAGAAGATACTAAAAGCCAGTCAGCTAGGGAAGGACTGACATTAAAATTTAATGTAGT
>PVKE010003664.1:0-70350 GCA_004027555.1 Craseonycteris thonglongyai | reverse complement strand
AAAAAAAAAAAAAAAAAAAAAAAAAAAAAAAAAAAAAAAAAAAAAAAATGGCCAGTGGTCAATAGTGGAAATGTAACTTCATTCGTATGACATCAATTAGTGTAAGTAATTCTATTTCATATTAAAGGACCCAGGAAGCTAGTAAACCCTGTTCCTCCTCTCTAATGTCTTATCCCAAATTCCTCCGTCTTCTGTAAGTCACTTTCTCCCACATGCATGCTCATTAGCACTCTTTCTTGATTCTATATACCCAACTCTTGTTGGATATATAGACGGCCAGGGCAGGACTCCTGCTGCCCTAATAATTAATGATCTTCACATATCCCACCTGCCTCTGGCTCCCCCACCTTCTGAATTTCACGACCATTATGAAGGTACATGCTCTGACTTGAAAGGAAACCAAATTACTCTTTATGTTCTCTATGAAAATTTGATTTGTAAAGGTGATTGAATTTGAAAATGGCATTTAAAAAAGTCACTGACCCAGTATGTGCCCTACATGATGCATCTGCTCCCTCGAGTGAGGTTTATGTAACACTGACAGGTCCACACGGTGGGACTGTCGGGGCCACATCCCTTGGGATAGCTCCTGGTGGTCAGTTCTCATTGTTTTAAAAATCCTTACTGGTTGTTTGGTCTCTTGCTACTCCTTCATGAATACTGTTTTGCCATTTTCTTTTAAAGCAGGCACGTCCAACCTGCAGCCCAGGACAGCTTTAAAGGAGGCCCAACACTCATTCTTAAAACATTATAAGACTTATTTTTTTAGCTCATCAGCTGTTGTTAGTGTATTTTACGTGTGGTCCAAGAATATTTTTTCTGTGTAGCCTACTGAGGCCAAAAGGTTGGACACCGTTGTTAAAATTCTTAGTAATAGGAATGCTTTTTTAGTCTTTCTTTTTTTTTATAGGCAACTTTATTTATTTTTATTTTTATTTTTATTTTTTTTGACAGAGAGAGAGAGAGAGAGAGATACAGAGACAGAGAGAGAACTGAACTGGGGGAACTGCAAAGTGAGCGCTTAACCCACTGAGCCATCCAGCTTCCCCATGTATTTCTAATAACAAATGTACAACCTGTCTTGTGTCTCTTTTTCTCATATTACATGTGTTATATGTTGTTAGGCTTCGTGTTCTTATTTTTAAATACTTAAAAACAGAATAGATAAAGAGATCGGCGGATTGTGGATACCTGGCTATAAAACCATCTTTTATTCTGATTGTGGATAACGGTAATTCTACAAATTGATCACATGTCACTGAATTTTGTCAACTTTCTGATATTCCTTATGCATATGTTTCACCTCATCGTGTTCCTTGAATAAAATCAGAACATTTTGAAAATCCTGAATAAACAACACTCATTTTCTCACCCAAACCAAACTGAACCTACTTTCCCTTTTCCCCAGAGGATATAAAATGAGAGGTCAAACGGTCATAGAATGTATATGAGTTTTCAAAGTTTGAGACAGGGAAAAACAACAAGAAACATTTCTCATTTTCAGTTATGCTTTATTCTCTTCATATTTTTTTATTGTTATTTTTGCTTACGGCAAATAAAAAAACAGTCACCCACAAACCACCCATGTGAAGTATGACCTTGGGGGGTCAGGCTTGATACTGAGAGCCCTTCCCTAATCCCATGTCTTTGCTTGATAATTTTTGACCTTGGCCAAATCACATAAAGTTTTTGGACCGCAGTTTCTTTTTTTATGATATAATATTGTTTCTTCTTCCTATAAGGCTACTGAAAGCCAAGGGCGGGGGGAACCAGTACCCCCAGCAGAGAGAGAAAGGACTTATAACCTGTCTCCGGAACTCCTCTCCTGACTGCCAAGCTTGTGCCTACTCTCAACCCGCCGCTAGAGTGTCTTCCCATCTTGCATGACGCCACCAAACCCATGTTCCTCTTCAAGAAGCAGTGTCACCTTCTTGTGAAGGCTCTGTGCAAATTACAAAGACCAATAGTGTCAGGGATAATTAATACGACATTGATTTTGCTTAATCTTTCCTGAACTACATTAATTTTTCATCATTATCAGTTTCAGCTTTCCAAAATGGATAAAAAACTTTCAATATTGCTTGGTAAAGAACTACCACTTGCTAATTGCTGTTGAAAATCTTTCTAACAAGTACCCAACTAACATCTGCTTTTTTGCTACCATGGTCACATTACAAATCAAATGTAACAACTTGTAGAATAACCAAAGGTATAAATAAAATGGCTGTAAATATGTATTGTCAACTGTTTTAGCAAGTTAAAAAGGGATTAAATCCTAGTAGGTAGCGATATATAGCTTAGGAATTTGCTCCAACTCCATTGTACTTTAGTTATTTTAATCCTAGGAAATTTTCTAGAAAAAATCTCCCAGTTTTCAAATTCCTCAATCCATGTCTTATTAGTAGCTGTATTTACAAATTTTATTCTCTGTAGAGAATATGATGAGGAAAAGCATTTGGGACATAATATATGCTTTTACAGAAAAATTAACAACCTGAAGTGTTTAACTTAAAATGAGGATTAAACACACTTAGATAACTGTCTTCAATGGTCATGAAGGCTATTTTGTTTTTATGTCATTCTGTCTTATTGCGAATTCCAAATTCCCCTGTACTTTTATTAAGCTAGAGAACAAGACTAGATCTGAATCTATGGTTCCCTCTTAGCCTCCTTCCCTTTGTCTATTTCTTTTTCTTTTTCTTTTTTTAAAATTGTTTTTGACAGAGAGAGAGAGATACAAAGACAGAGACAGAGAGAAGGGGGAGGGGCCCAGAACAGTCTCCATAGTTGCACATCATTGGTTTTTCCACATAGTTTCATTCCACAGGTGGGCACGGAGCTGCACAGGGCAGGAACTGGGCTGGGGTCTCACCCCAGTGAGAACTGAACTAAGGGCACTCCCCAGCTCAGCATATGGGTCCACACGGGCCAGGGCCAGGGTTCGATCCTCAGTTCCTGGGGCTGCAAAGTGAGCACTTAACCCACGGAGCCATCCCGGCTTCCCCCCTTTCCCTATTTCGATCTCTTCAAATTCAAGATGCTTCTGAAACACATCACATTTAAAGGTCCACACAGTAAGTGAATTCTTATCTGTTCAGAATTTAGCTTTCTGAAAGCAAGTGCTTCTTTCAGGTTTTATACAACTGTGGCTTTAATTGCATGAGATTTCTTCTGCTCTATTTTTGCTGACAGATTTTATATACGAGCTGATCTCTGTTCTCTGAATTTTACCAAGCACCATTTATATAAGGTGATACATGCACAGCAAAGGACTTCATGTGGCACAAGATTCCTAAAGGATATTATATACACTATATGGCTATCGGACAGGTGGCTGCTGCTATTTTATTGATAGTTCCTGACAGAGATTAATTCCTTTCCAGATATAGAGAATAGAGATCCAAAGATACATCACTCATTTCAAGTACTTTTTGTGTGTTGAAAAATGATGAGGTTAAGCTTACTTTCAAAGAAATTATTCGTTATGTAATACATGAGCCATCTTCTCATTAATGACCAAACTACCCAGATCAAACAAATGTTAAGACAGCGGTCCCTAACCTTTTTGGCACCAGGGACCAGTTTTGTGGAAGACAATTTTTCCATGGACAGGGTGTGGGAATGGCTTGGGGATGATTCAAGCGCATTACATTTATTGTGCACTTTATTTCTATTATTGTTACATTGTAATATATAATGAAATAATTATACAACTCACCATAATGCAGAAGCAATAGGAGCCCTGAGTTTGTTTTCCTGCAACTAGTTAATCCCATCTGAGACAAGTGCACAGTGTGGATAAGAAGTGAGGAGAAAAGTGGTAAATAAAATCATGGGCAGGCCATGCATGGACTAAAATAAGTGTGAGATTCTGACTTAAAGCCTGCCACTAGATGCAGTTGTACAAATAAGTACATCATCTTACTTGCCACCATAAAGCCTGCCACCAGTTACAGCTTAATTGTCCCTTGCCACTCACTGATAGGGTTTGGATATGAGTCTGCAAGCAATTGATTTATTATGGTCTCTGTGCAGTCAAACCTCTCTGCTCATGTTAATCTGTATTTGCAGCTGCTCCCCAGTGCTAACATCACCGCCTCAGCCCCACCCCAGATCATCAGGCATTAGATTCTCATAAGGACCATGTGAGCTAGATCCCTCATATACGCAGTTTGCAATAGGGTTCGTGCTCCTATGAGCATGTGGTGCCGCTGATGATCTGACAGGAAGCAGAGCTCGGGGTGGGAGTGGGGGGGTGGTAATGTGAGGAGTGGCTGTAAATGCAGATGAAGCTTCACTTGCTTACCTGCTGCTCACCTCCTGCTGTGTGGTCCAGTTCCTAACAGGCCATGGACCAGTACCTGTTCGTGGCCCAGGGGTTTGGGACTCCTGTATTAAGAGAAAGGAAAATGTTTTTAAATGAGCGATTTACTATAGTATCTTGGTACTCACATGTATGAAGCTTTCTTCTACCTACAGACTATCCCAGGCTCCCTTTTTATGGTTTCTGAACCTATGTGTTCTAACCTGCACCTGGTGCTATTTAGAATACAGATATTAATTACCTTTAGAACATTTCCTTGCTCCTTGATATGTCTCAAATGCCCTCAAGCACTTCATGCTCAAGCCTTTTCTCTGGTTTCTCACATCAGCAAGACTCAGGACTCTTCTCCTCCCCATCTTTGAATAGATGGACATCAATTTGTTCTCTAGCTTCATCTGTCTGTACTTAATTCCCAGGTAGTGCAGATTTTCTCTCCCTGAGATGAATAAAATAATGTGAATTCTAAACAACTTAAACAGCTCTTTAACAGAATGGGTTCAAACATGTCAAGAGGTTTCCTCCCACCCTGAAGTCTGGCCAGTTCTTTTGGAAACTTCAGTTTACCTCCATGATGTAAACACGCTGGGTTTATTCCCACGACTAGGCTCTCTATTGTGTTTTATTTTCGTCTGTGGGTCCTATAATTTTTTTTTTCTTCTTATAAATGCTTCTAGGGGCCCTAAAATTGACTCTGCAATTGTTATTGGTGTATCAACTGAGTTTTTTCTTTCTTGTTTAAGGTTCAGGAAGTTTCTATTATAATGAATGAAATGCAGTTCTCAAAGGGTCTCTGAGAGCAGATGCCCCATTGAGATTGAAAACATCCCTTTAAGTGTTTGTTGAGGATGACTCAGACCTGCCACTTAAAAATAACTCATTGCAGTAGAAATAATTATTTTTAACTTCATAAATCACATAGAACTTTTTACTAATTATAATTATCCATTTTATTGCTGCAAGCTGCAGAGAGAAGAGTGTCCTCCAGTCAGAAAGAACAGGCATTTGTTTCATTGAGGGAGTTCTTTCAATTTCTTATTTTATTTACTCTTGGGAGTTGATAATTGAGCTAAAAATAATTCAGAAAACAGTAAAAAAAAATAGGAGAGAGCCCCTTGCAAGCAATAATAGATTCTCAGCAAATATTTGCTAAATAAATGAATGAAAAGGAGAAAATGAACCCTGATCATTTGAAAACAGGGTTATGATGGGCAGGATCTCAGAGCTTCTGGGATCAAATTCAATTTAAAACATTCAGACCATCCAATTTTGAGCAGGAGTATGATTTTGTCTCGGGGAAAATATATGTTTCTTTTTTGAATCAAATTCTGGAGAACACAAAGGGGGAGAAAAAAATGCATGTTGTGAGAAGATGAACGAGATGAAGAGAAAACAAAGGCAAGGAGAGGAAAAAACAGACTCGAACCTACAAAAAAAAAGCTGACAGAAATTATGTAAATTTGCTTGTTTTCCTGGTTTTCTCTCTTCTTATTGCCTTTCCTTCTTTTTAGTATTTACACTCAGAATTCCAAAGGGAGATGTAAGAGCAATTTGGGAATACGTTAAATAAGACAACACCAGGTGGCAACTAGCAATTGAATTCTCCTTGCCAACAGCTAAAGACTTAGAATGCTTTTTATCAGAAGAGCTGGGTAAGAGAAAGACTGGAGAGAGAGGGATGGGGGGGAAAGCATTAAGTGTGCTGTGACAAAGGCAGTGCAGCTATTGATGGGGCTCTCATAAGAAATCTTTTAATACGTACATTAATTCTCCTTTTCATCTCACCACCTGCTAGCAAATCGGTTGCACAGGCGTTGAAGATGTTTTCTCTGGAGCCGATATGTACACAGGAGTGAGATGTGGGTTGACATTGTGTGGCTTTGGATTTCAGGGAGCAGGTGGATGTCTCTGAGGACGTGTAAACACCGAAGGCCAGCCGGGCCTGTCATACCCATGAGAAGGCAGCTAGTTTCAGAGGCAGCTCCAAGAGCCTCGTTTGCCTTACAAACCACATCATGTGTAGCACTTTCTAATTTGGAAGTATGATAAGGGGTCTGCTTCTGAACTCTTTCTTGCATTTGTGTCCTATTTGGTTTTTATCCAATGGGAAAATTGGATTTTTTTGAAAGCCATAATAACATACCGCTGAGATGGTGATGAAAATATATCATTTAAGATAAATCAGGCTCTTTGCTGCATCTGCTGGGAGGATGAAAACCATTCTCAGAAATTAGACTGTGGAATCCCAGAAGATGTGGATATTACTCTGAGGGGATACACAGGTACTGCAAAGGGACCCCAGAGGCATCCAGCAGAGGGACTTCAAGTGTAGAACTCAGTCTCCTTGGAAGGGAAAAGAGAAGTCTCCAGGTTGACAGTTAGTGGGGAAAATAGAAAGAAACTGGCTACTGTTCACACTGTCTGTCGTCACATACATGATCATGGGTGCTACCTTGGGCTTGCGTTATAAGATGAGGTCTGTGCATGAACATGTTAGGGTCACCAGACATACCGTTTGAAATGGGACTTAGAAATACTGTCCCGTTTCAAATGGTGCATCTGGTCAGCCTACTGACACCTTGAATTCAGCCCAGTGAGACTCGGTTGAGGGTCTGTACTGTTTGAAATGGGACAGTCCTGTTGTTTTCTGTCGCGTTTAAAGAGGTATGTCTGGTCAGCCTAGTATAGGCTCACTTCTTTATCAGCATTGTTATTTGGGAGGATGGTTCTCTTGCTGAAATCTGAAATTTCTCTGGTGAAAAATACATCCGCAGGGTGTGGATGAGGTCCGATGTTGCCTGTTTAGTATCTCAAGCCCAGAAAGATGGGTTAATTCTTGAAGGATATGATATTGAGCTTGTATCAAATTCAGCTGCTTTGATTCAATAAGCCACAGCAGTTAAAAATATCAAAAAAATTTTGGATGGTATCTGTGTTTCTGAAAAAGGAACAATTCAGCAGGCTAATGAATAAGATCTAAGTTGTCTAACTACAGAAATGCCATGATGTTGAGTGATTCCTCAGACTTATTTGTGATTTTAAAGATGCAATAAAAGTCATGTATTGATTTGAAGGGAAGAGAAGTTAAACCAGAAGCTCTAGCTGTTGATTTTGCTATGACAGTGATACCTTGGAATCCAAATGCCCCAACACTCGAACAACTTGGAATCCAAATGAAAAAAATCAAGCAAATTTTTCCTCAGAATCTGAACACTGCTTTGGAAACCGAACACCAACACATTGTTCGCGTGGGATGTATCGACTGTATGGCCTATAGCTTTATCTGAATGGCCACTCATCTTGGAACTTGAATGTTTTGTAACTCAAACAAGGTTCTGGGACGGATTAAGCTCAAATTCCAAAGTATCACTGTATTTTCAGCTTCTCTACCCATTAGAATCTTCTGCCTCTGTCCTACAGCGGAGGCCACTGAAGTTCTATGTCTTCATTCTCATCCATGAGACTTAGGAGCCAAGTTCTCTTCCTTAGGACAACTCCTTATGCAACAGACAGTGAGCTGATGGGGAAAGGCCAAACCTGAGTCCCCCGAACTGAATCAAAGGAATGTTTTCCTCTTTCTGATAAAGCTCAATAGATGTGAATTGAGGACACAGGTAGAAAGTCCCCCACCTCCCATCCCCTGCCTCACACCAGCACCACTAAGGCAACTGAAAATAAAGAGAGAAGCGTGCAGGTGCAATGAAGTAAATTTCGTAAGATTAGGACAATGGTGACTTTTGGTGTCTGACCAGATCCTCCACTGTGAAACAGGAAGTGGTCTGCCCAGAGTGGCCCTTGGGCCAAGGCAGAAACACTGGCTGTGCTCTTTTCTCGCCCACTCTGGCCTGTGGACACACGAGTTGTGTTGTTCTAGGTGTGGGAATACAGCCCCCAGGTCTTAGGACAACTTGCACCTGCCGTCACGCTTCCTATCTCCCTGTGTTCATGGGAAGTCAGGCTTCTTAAATTCCAGGGTCCGTGACGCTAGGTCTGAAGATCTCATACTATTTGGAATTGTCCTTTTTTTTTAAAGATTTTTTTTTTTATTGTTTTGACAGAGAGATAGATGAATTGTCCTTTTTTAAAAAAGGCAATATCAAGACTGGTTTTAAATGTAGTTCTCCAAAGACGTTTCCCGTTTTTTGTATAAGCGTGAGCACTAGGGTTCTGATTGTGATCAAATCCTGTGCAGGTGTCTCAGTTTGCTCATCTGTAAGTGGGGTTAATAACAGAACTTCCATCATATGTCATGATCATTGTGAGGGTAAGTGAGTTAATGCATATAAAGCACTTACAAAGTTTGTCTCCTAGTAAGCATCAAATACATTTAACATTAATTTGTTATTATTCATATCATTCATTACTATGAGGTTTAAAACCTCTTACTACATTCTGTTGAGGAAGGGCTACAGCTAGGAGATATTTTATTCTACATTTCCCCAGAGATTTGTTATCAAGGCCTCACTTACTTTCACGAAAGCTCTCAAATAGCAGGAACATCTGCATATTTACTGTGGAAGCAGCCCAGAGCTCTAGACTCACATCCTACCCCAACCATCTGAGACTCTAAGGTTACTGGCGCTTCTTGTTAGATGCTGAAGGACCAGGCTGCCACGCACAAATCCAAACAGAGAAATAAGGAAACTTTCATATAATTTAGGTTGCCAGGGTGAGATTTATCTTGGAGATTATTTCAAATCTCTAGGGATTTGCCTTTGGAAAAGAACTGTTTTCTAATTTCCCAGAAGTCTAGGTCTTAAAACTGTGGTTTGTTCACAGGAGGAAAACAATGAATCAATCAAACAAACTCAGTTTTTCACTCATTTATTAATTTGTCAAATATTTATTGAGAACTTACTATGTCGTTTGGTAAGAGTTGAATGTCAAAATATGAACAAGATATAATCAAATTTAAGGAGCTTGAAGTTAGGAGAGAAGTTCTATGAACAAAATATGAGCTGTCAGCCAGATCTGGGGTGAGAGTAGGAGCTGAAACGCTGTGTATTTCTTGAAGGATGAAGAAGAGTTCGTCAAGATAAAGACAGGTGGGAAAGCTGGGATGGCTCAGCAGGTAAAGTGCTCGCTTTGAAGCCCCGGGAACCAAGGATCGAATCCTGGTCCCCGGCCTGTGCGGACCCACGTGCTGAACTAGGGTGTGCCCCCAGTTCAGTTCTTGCCGAGGCCTATGTGGGAGGCTCCTGGCCCAGTTCCTGCCATGTGCAGCCCTGCACCCACCTGTGGGGTGAAACTATATGGAAAACTAATGTCAACTGTGGAGACTGCTCTGGGCCTTCCCCCTTCTCTCTGTCTCTCTCTGTTTCTGTCTCTCTCTGTCAAAAATCAATAAAGTAAATCTTTAAAAAAAAAAAAAAAGATAAAGACAGGAGAAAATGCCATTCCAAAAAGATTGCATAGCATGTGTAAAGGGTTAAAAAGGATTCCTGAGCAGACGCTTGAGAAGTTGGGGGTGACCAGGGCATAATATCCTGTCTTTCTTTCTCTTCTGGGTAGGTCCACCCCATAAGCCATGTTCCTCCGGGCTAAGTGGAAGGTGAGAGTAGTGATACCCACAAATCTGGTGCTCGGACCTAGGGGGACTCACTCATTTCCAAGGAGGACCACTGCGGGTCAGGCCCCAGAAGCGTGTGAACTATTTGCCGGTGTGCAATCATAGCCCAAACTCTGCACAGCTCAGGGGTCAGTGGGACAGAGAGGAGATGTTTGCAGGAGCCAACAAGATTCACTAAAGGGCCTAGGATAGTGCAGACTCATGTCTGCAAGGAACCTTGGGGACAGAATGCTACAGGTTTGGGGACGGTGACGTACTTCTCATGTGGTTCCAAGGCACTGAGTTTTGCCTTTATTTGCAGGTAGGGTGAGCTAGTAGACTGTCTCTACACCTTTGCAGTGTGGGGGATATTCCAGAAGGATGGGGCCCAGACAGGAATCCATGTTTAGTTAGCACGCTGTTGCAGTGCTTCCATGACTCTTAAGGTCGAAAGGAAGATGATGGTGGTAGTGGAGATGGAGAGAGGGATAGAAAGAACCAGAGGTGTTTCTAGACTAGACGTGGCAGGGTCTTGTGATGTTGGATGAAGGTGAGGAAGGAGGGATGGTTTTGCCAAGGATGGTGCTTGAGGGAAGTTGGGTGGAGCTGACCGGTTTGGTAGCAGGGATCTGGGAGTGGGACCGGGACTAGCAGCAAGCAGACAGAACTCACCACTTTTCAGGATCCATGTAATCAGTCCTGACTATAACTCTGGGAGGGGTGTGGGGGCCCCCACTTCAGAGAGGGGGCACAGAAACACGAAGCAGCTGCCCACATGTGCAACTGTAAGGGACCAAGCTGAAGCTGGGAGCCGTGTCTGTCCTGCCCTTCCCTGCCATGTAGTTGCTGTCTTCCTATAATATCACGATGTGGTCCCAGTTCGAAAGCCTGAACCGATTTGTTTTAGAGTTTTGGAGAACAGGTTGGGCAGATCCCCTAGGATCTATAGGAGTGGCTGAGGGGCCGTTGGCAGATAACTTCTGGGAGGGAAGACATCGGGTGAGAGAAAAGGGTCCCAGCTAGGAGGGGCTGGCGCTCATGGTGTCCAGTGCGCAGTTCCTCCAGGAGCTTGCATGGCTGCATTGAGCAGGTGGCCAACACGCCAGGCCCGCTTCACGTGGGTCTCCTTAAGACACTGTAGAACAGGTGGGTGAAGGGGAGAGCACATGGGTGGCCTCAGAAGGATTGGGGGCCTGTGGGGCCACATGGATAGTAGCATTTTGTGGTTGCTGTCAGGGCATTTGGGCACTTAGGTGTCACCCCCTATGGCTTCAAGGACCAGACCGAGGAAAATGGCATCTCATTTCTAGCAGCCAATAGAGTTCACTTCACAAACAGACCCAAGACACTTCTGGAGCTCCACGGAACCAGTGAGGAACAATTTAGCAGAGGCTGGGTAATGAACTTATAGTGCTTTGCCCTTTAACCCTGCCCCTCCCCCAGGACAGTGCGCATGGCAGAGGTATTCAACAACAAATAACAATAACAGCCAACACCCGCTGAACATTTACTGTGCCCAGGTGTGGCATTAACTGTTTACACACCCAAATGATACCTACTGAGCAGTAAGTGCTATTATTGTCCCATCCTACACCTGAGAGAAGGGACAAGAGGTCCCTAAGTTCTGTCCTGTGTTAAAAGTTTATGAACCAAAGATCCTGCAAGCTTCATGTGATTGTCACCCTTTGTGTATTGAATCAAATAGCCCAGTTTGAATACATCTTACACAAATTCTAAGGTGACTTTGAAGAGGGTCAGCATGTTGTCCTTTTCCTCTGTAATTTGAAGTTTGTTTTCTCAGCTGACTCGGTTTGTCTCAAGCACGCTGGAGGTGTGAGGTGACATCACCCTCTGATCAGCATCTGAAAGCATCTTGGCCTGAAAACATAGGGGTTTTGAACACATTCCCTTCATTATATTTGGCCTTTTGAGCATGCTGCCCCAGAACCCGGGGTAGGCGGCCTGTTCTGCGATTTGTTTTTAAAACAAGCTCTTCAGTCTTGCGGGCAGAGAGGATTCTGTGTAGAGGGTGTACACTGTGAATCACAGTTTCAAAGAAAGACGACAATACATATCTCAGCCAAGCAATTTGTAAAACTGGATTGTTGACAGCCAGCCAGGAAACAGCAGAAAAACAACCAAACACAAAAGTAGTCAAGTGACTGGATGGGAGCTGAAGTAACCAAGCGGAATGAGGTCTGGATGAAACAGATCACAGGAGGGAGCAGATTACAAGAGGCAGTCTTGTTTTGAAAGCTGGGAGAGCAAGGTGATCTGAGCCTTGAGGACATTTGGGGAGCCCTGGGCAGCGGGCTCCCCAGTATTTGGTATATAAACTGCCTTCACCTGCTGCTAATGAGCATTCAGTTCACAGTGGGAACAGGAAACAGAATGTTTCCTCAACTAGACTTGATGTTTTATTATTTTTATTAGCTCAATCAGTACAAATCTCTTTACATGATTACTTTCATGTATTTCACGATCTTTTTAATAATAATAACAACAAAAACTGACACTTACTGAGCTTTCTGCCTTCAAAATGTTATCAGGAGCTCTCTGTTCCTCATTGAACGTAAGCTCCATGAAGGCAGGGGTTTTTACCTATCCTGTGCAGTGATATATTTATAGAACCTAGAATTGTGTCCAGCACATAGTAGATGCTCATTAAACAACAGGTGATGAGTGGATGGGTAAACAAAAAAGTGACGGTTGTACTTTGGCAGGCAATATTCTAAGTGCTTTATTGATCAATTTAATCTCCATCACAATCCTATGAGATGTGCATTTACTATTAGTCCTGTTTCATAGATGAGCCAGTTGAGCCTGAGAGGTTAATTAGCTTATCCAACATCAAGGTTTCAGGTAGCAAAGGCAGAATCAAACCTGGGCAGTCTGACTCCAGAATCCATTTCTCCATTTTATTGGTCTGTAAGCTTTATACTTTCACTTTTAGATTTTCCTCCATCTCCTTCCATTGAATTTCCTACAATGTTCTTCAAACAGTTAAACTATCTTGTAGCAAATCCTTCTTTACACACACAAAAATATACTTTATTTTGGTATTTTTAAAGCACAGATTCGTCAATGTTATTGCTTATAGCAAAGGGCCTCAAATTAGTTTAGATGTAGAAAATATTAAGACCAGAAAGTAAAAATAGTACCTTGATAACCTTAAATTAATATTTTCTTTTAAGAGACATTATATAGCATTATTTTTTTAAATATAGAATGCATTTATATTCAACTTTATTGTGGCACAGTATAAAAAATCATTTTTTAAGAAGTAAATAATATAAGGCCAAATTACCCAGGCCATAAAATTATAAATCTAAGTTTTTAATCCTTAATTTTTATGAGTATAGCCTTACTAGTTCTTCAGGGCAATTTTATCTCTTTAAAAAAATCAGATTTATGTAAGTGATACTATGTTTAGAGAAGTACAAGCTCACAAGTAAAAAAATAGATAAAACCATATTATTTAACTAAAAATTGCAATGTGTGCTGAGCTGTTGTTTTCTTATGACATGCCTTGTAAATTGGGTATATTTAAGTTTACTTGCTCAGGTAAAGGAAAATCAAGGACAACTTCTGTTTTACCACTGTGTTCTGTTGAGTTTGCTTGACTTCAGTTTTGAACACGTAATTAATTTGCAACATGAAAGCATCCTATTTGAAAAAGCTCCACCTTCCACCTTCTCCATCTGACTTCCTGTCTTCTCTTAACCCTGGTGCCCTCCCAGTTCATGACAATCATGTGACAGCTGTCACTGTCCCCACTGATTTGTCAGAAGGAGAGAGAGTGTGTGTGTGTGTGTTTTGGAAGAGAATAGTAAGAGGAGAGGGTAAAACTTTGCTGATCTTGTGTATGTTTCTTGGGTCTTCTGACTACAATCTAGTGGCCTTGGAAGTAGGAAGGACATAGCATTTAAACCAAGCCCTTTATTAGTAGTAATTTTTGGCAGTTATACCAATCCCTTATAAAAAGCTTATAATTTTAGAGCCATAGATTCTTAAGAGAGACCTTACTAGTCATTTCTCACAACCTCTTAGGTAATTCAGAAATTGTATATTTGCTCACTCATTATTGAATTATATTTGTAGAAAACCAAAGTTACAATTGCATTCTTAAGTTCTTTTACAAATATTGTTTTTCCTACTGGAAAATCTTTTATAATTAACATGGAAAAATATGGCTATGTAATTTGTGTCTATCTCAAATTTAGCTGAGTTAGTGGAAACAATTGTTATGGAATCAGACAAAGCCTCTTTGCTTTTGGAAACCTCTCTATGTCACTACATTTCTCAGACAACAGAAATGTGAAATCTAAATCTTATCTGAATGTGTGGAAAAATACACCATGAAATTGTCATATCTCAAAGCCCACTGTTATCCTGCATGCTAATTTAGAAGGATTCCTCCCAGGAGAAAGCAGTTTATCTCCTACTTTAATTTTTCAAGCAATGCTCTGACCCAGCTTGAATGTTTACGTCTAAACTTTAAAAGAAGGCTCTTCAGCCGTTTTCTTTTTGCAAGTGTAGTGGATTCTTTCTTTTTACATATAGGCACTTCAGAACAAAGCAAACCTATTTTCTTGCTTGACAGTTTTAAGTTTTGGTTCTGTTAAGTTTTGTTGTTAAAAACATTAGATTTTTATTTTTTATTTATTTTATTTTATTTTTTAATTTAAATTAGGTATAAGGATATTTAAGTGCATGCAAACTTTAAATTTTTATTCCAGACCTCTACATCTTTTAATTTTTAGAGGAAAAAACCATGTTGCTCTTCTGCACTTCGCCAGTTAACTAAACAAGTCACACCCTCTCTAAAGAACATTTTCCAGTACCTGCTAAGACCTCTCTGTCCCTCCACATCCCAGGATCTCCTCTCCCCAAACAGCACATCTACACATCTCTAAGACTGATCCCCTCCTCTTGGTCCACATTACTTTTACAGCTTTGTTTGAGAGAGGGAATTTTTGATCATTGAAAATCAAATACCTCTAAGTATTTATAACTTCAATAGTGAATATATTACAATGCCATAACTCAATATTTTTAAGCTGACTGAGGTAATTTACTAAAGTTTTAAAAAAGAGATCTGTGGGTAATATGGTGATAATAATATCTCTCATTTATTTTCTAAAGCTCCTGGGAAAATCAATCCCATGGTTATGTTTTATAGATACAATACTTTGCAATCACTTAATATGGAGTATTGACACCATCAATATCATTCATAATGGCTGATGATGGTAAAACTAAGGACAGAATTCCATTCTGTAAAACTTAGTAATTCTATACAGATTAAAACAAATTTGATTTACCAGTCTGTGTGTATTATTTTCTTTAATTTAAGGTGCTTTTCCTTTTATAGTCTTTCAGGTAGGAAAAGCTTATGTAGACTTTGAATGGTGAAATAGCCATGATTCTTCCCTTTTTCTCACCTATTTAATCCAATAAATTTCAGTGCTTTCTAATTATAACTCCAAAATATTTATCATTTTTGTCTCCCACATGAAGATTAGAAAAGAAGAAAGAATCTATGGAAAAATTATGAAAACCTATAAGACATTTTGACTAGGTTGTGGAATACACAATCAAAGCACAAATGTCAATTGCATTTTTATACATTAGCAAAACTAGCTAGAAAATACAGTTTTGAAAAAAGATACCACACCATTTACAGTAGCAGCAAAAGTACAAAGGAATAAGAGAGAAATCTTCCAGGATAAGCAAGCTTTTTATGAAAACGTTTTAAGACTTAATGGATTAACATTAAAGAAGGGCTAAATAAATGGAAATATATTTTATGTTCACAGATGACAAAATTCAGTATCAATTGTTCCCATACTCATCAATTCATTTTAAACCAAGATCTCCTCATTCTTCTCTGCCTGAAACTTGTTAAACTAATCTTAAAATGTCTGATGAAGTGCAAAGGGTAAAGAATGAACAAGAGACTCCTGAAGAAGTGTCTTGGTTTGTTATATCAAGATTTATTATAAAGGAACGGTAACAAAGACCATCAGTATTGGCACAAGGTTAGCCAGACCAATGGAAGAGAACAGAAAACCCAGGAACAAATGAATACATATATGGAAACGCTACTCATGACTGGGCAGGTGTTGCCAATCAGGTCATGAAAATAGGATGGGCAATTCAATAAGTGCTGTTGAATCAATCGGCTAACTATACCAAACCAAACCAAACCAAACCAAACCAAACCAAACCAAACCAACAAACAAAAACAAAACAACAATAACAACAACAACAAAACAAGTTGGATTGTTTCCTCACATACTAAAACTCTATTCTAGCTGAATTAAAGGCAAAATTGAAAGGCAAAACTGAAAACTCTTAGAATACAAATATGAAAATATGATTATAAATGTAGGAAAGTTAAATAGATTTTTAAAATAATATGTAAAAAGCATAACTGTAAGTGAAAATGATAAATTCAACTACATTAAAATAAAAATCTTTGCTTATTAAAAGACAACTTAAGAGAGGGGAAAAAAAGCAACACATTGGGATGAGACATTTGCAGTACATATATCATAGACAAAGGATTAATACACCAAATGTATAAATTAACTACACAGATCAATAGCAAAAAAACACAAACAACCCAATAAAACCCAACAGAAAATAAAAAGTGGGCAAAGGCTTGAAAATGTACTTCATAGAAAAAGAAAAAAAAGTCACCTGTAAATATATATATATTTTAAAAGACTTATTTTATTGTTTCTAACAGAGAGAGACAGAGAGAAAAGGGAGGGCCCAGAGCAGTCTCCATAGTTGTACATCATCAGTTTTCAACATGGTTTCATTCCATACAGGTGGGTGGGTGGGGTGTGTGACACGCAGGGCAGGAACCAGGCTGGGGGCCTCTCATATGGGAGGTGCCCACCCATGAGTTGGGGGCCGAACCAGGGGCCTCCCACATGGAAAGCTTGCCCTGGTGAGAACTGGGGGCCACATCCCAGTTCAGCATATGGGTTCACATGGGCCGGGGCCAGGATTCGATCCTTGGACCTTTGGGCTGCAAAGAGAGTGCTTAACATGCTGAGCTATCCCAGCTTCTCCCACCTACAAATATTAATATGTGAAAAGGTGCACAATCTCATTTAGTAATCAAGGCACAGAATATTAAAACCAATGATGAGATACTACTGTACACTCCTTAAGAAATTAGAAAGTCTAATATACTAAGTGTTGGAAAGAATGTGGAGAAATAGAATTTTATTTTGAAAATAATTTGGCAACAACAAGGGATGTCAACAAGTGCAGAATCTATGACCAAGAAACTACTCCTCTTATATCCTAGGGTATTTCTAGAACATGTGCACCAGGAGACTTAACATATTTTTCCATGTATAAGATGATATTTTTGTCTAAAATTCTTAGACCAAAAGTTGGGGGTCGTCTTATACACTGGAGTAACCCGTGTATTGATTTTTTAATGTTGGGTTTAAAAAGTAGGGGTCTTCTTACACATGGGAGCATCTCATACACAGAAAAATATGGTATATAAGATATCCATAGCAGCCTTGTTTTTAACAGCAGAATACTGGACACACCCAAATGGTTGTAAGTAGTAGGATGAAAAGACGGTAGTTTAGTCATATAATAGTCATGCATATCACACAGCATGAAAACTAACTACTGCAACATGCACCAACATGCTTGAGTTTCAATAATATGTGCATTGAAGTAAGTATGTCATATACTATACTATGAAATTTCATTACTGGATGCTGGGATAGTGTAACAGGTTGAGTGCTTGCCTTACAGCAGCAAGACCTGGAGATCAAGTCTTGACCCTGGCCCGTGCAGGCCCACACGCTGAACTGAGGTCTGCCTCCCATGTGGGAGGCCCCCAGTTTGGTTCTTGCCCTGCATGGCCCCAGATCCACCTGTGTGTAATGAAACTATGTTGAAACTAATGGCGTATAACTATGGAGACTGCTCTGGGCCCTCCCCCTTCTCTCTCTCTTTCTCTGACAATAAAATAAAATCCTAAAATAAAATAAAGTTTCATTGTCATAAAATAGGCAAAACTAAATCTGTTGCTTATGTACTTATTGGGTAAAACAGAGGAAAAGTAGGGGGGAATTTGAAATGCAATTCAGTAAAGAGGAAGAGTAAAAGCCATTAAGAAGGGACCTACTTAGAAATAAAGTAACTGGAAGGATCTTTTTCTTAGGGAGCAGTTACATAGATGGTTATTATTATTCTTTTAAATTATATGTATATACAATTGCATAAAAGAGAAGCAGAAATGGAAGAATGAGAGAGACAGTTTTTTCATATGCTTAACTGCATTCCTGTCATGTGACATTCTAATAGATTTATAATACAATTTCCTTTGTTTTCTAGTGTTATGGATTGGATTGTGTTCCTCCAAACTTCATGTTTAATCCTAACAACTAGTACCTCAGAATGTGACTATATTTGAATATGGGGTCTTTAAAGAGATAATTAATTGAAAACAAGATCAGGAGGGTGGGCCCTAGTCTAGTATGACTGGTGCCATTATCAGAAGAGGAGATTAGGACACGGACAGGTGCAAAGAGAGAAAAGGTAAAGATGCAAGGAGATGAGTACAGGCCAGACCCAGGGAAGGCTGTTTGGGAAAACACTAACAAGATCATCCAACACAGTAAAACCCTGTGTGATTCATTGTATTTGTGTTTATTTGATTTTTCCAGGAGAGATGGAGAAGATAATGGGGCTGATCTGTGCGATATTACAAAAGTTAGTGACTCTTTGGGTGTGAGACCTGCAGCCACAGAGCGGCAGGAAGGTAGAAGGAAGATGGAAGCACTTGGGACTGGGTGGGATTATCCAGGCAGCTGGAGGGGAGAGGAAGGTACAGTGTGAAGTGTTGCTGAAGGGTCAAGTCAGAAAAGGCCGTTGGATGTGGATCCATGAACTTGATCTGTGACCGTGACAGGAGGGATTTCAGTGCATTCATGGGGACAGGCACAGGATTTGAGAAGATTCATGAGAAAATGAGAAGTGTGAGAGGCTAGCAGGACCAAACAGGTCCTTCCCAGAGTCTTGCTCTGGAGAGTCACAGAGAAGTGGGAGTGCTTTCTGGATGGAGAAGTGGGGACAAACAAATGTGTTTTTTTGGTTTTTTGGGGTTTTTTTTTGTTCAAGATATGAAATTCTGGACCTTGTTTGTATGCTAATGGGACTGATTTTATAAAGAAATACTGATGATGAAAAATTGGGGACTAAGGTTCCAAGACAAAAAAATATGATAAAGACTATAGAATAAAAGTTATTGCCAGGGAAAGCCAGGATGGCTCAGAGGGTTAAGCGCTCGCTTTGCAGCCCCGGGAACTGAGGATTGAATCCCGGCTCCGGCCCAGGCGGACCCACATGCTGAACTGGGGTGTGCTTCCCGAATGCCGTGAGGCCCCCAGTTCAGTTCAAAAAATAAATAAATATAAATAAATAGATAAAAATAAATAAATAAATAAATAAATAAAAATAAAAAAGTTATTGTCAGCATGAGTGTTACAGTTTATTTTGAAAAATAATCAAAGTTATTTCATGACTTTGGACTATAAAACAAATATTAATAATAATGACAAGGATGATGGTAAGATAACTCCTTTTATTAAGTGGGTTTTATTAAGCATATCTCTGTGTCAGGAACTCTTGCTTTATTTATGTGATCTCTCACACAACATTCAGATAAAAAACTTATTATTTACAAACAATTTTTTTTACAAAGCAGGAAGCTGGGGCTCAGAGAGTTTCATTGGCTCATGAGTAGGTGACAGACCTAAGACCCAAATCCCAACTGGTTGTCGCACAAGAGCTTCTATTGCCCAGTGATGCTCAGAGCCATGTTTGACAAAGTCCCTACCCCTGCTGCCTCTCCACCCAGAGCCCCACAGGCCCTGGACTCCTGTAGAAACCACGGCTTAGCTGTGTGTGACGACTGTCCAGCTGACAACCCATCACCGGACTCTGTTCAGAAGCAGCCTTGTATTTTTTTCCAGTTAAAATTATTACCGGTACGTTTTCTCTCCCACGACTAAAATGGATACCACTGCTATTGCAAGTGGTTTCCACATACCAGCCGTTGCCTGAAAATACAAAGCCCTGTAAAAATAAGTCTGATCTGGGGAAGCCGGGATGGCTCAGCGGGTTAAGCGCTCGCTTTGCAGCCCCGGGGACCGAGAATCGAATCTTGGCCCCAGCCTGTGTGGACCCATATGCTGGACTGGGTTGTGCTCCCATGTGGGAGGCCCCCAGTTCTGTTCTTGCCCCCTAGCTTGGCCCCTGGCTCGAGGGGGTGTGTCTCCCATTGTGGGAGGCCCCCAGCCCAGTTCCCGCCCTGAGCAGCTCCCACCCACCTGTGTGGAACCAAACCAGGTCGAAAAACTGATGATGTACAACTATGGAGACTATTCTGGGCTCTCCCCCTTCTCTCTGTCTCTGTCTCTGTCTCTGTCTCTGTCAAAAACAATAAAATAAATCTTAAAAAAAATAAATATGATCTATTCAGGACACTGTCTAGCAGGTTGTGTTGAAGGTTATTTATATTTTCGAAAGGCTCTGTATTTGGACTTTATACATAAACATGTATGTTAGCATTGCATCTGGTGGAGAACAAGAATCGTGTCTTTCACTCCTCTATATTTCCTTTATAATTCTCGAAGAGCCTGGTCTGCAGAAACGATGTTCAGGAGTGGAACTGTTGCCTGGTTGTGGAGAGCTAAGACTCTCACGGAGTTTCCTCTTATCTAGGTCACAAAGACCTCTGGGGAAGGAGAGCTTTATTTGAATTGGACACTTGATTTAAAAAGCTTTCCTTCCATTTTGAACATCAACCTGGGGAAGATCAATTGCTAAACTTTAAAAATGTGCTCTGCTTTGTGCTCATCATCAGAACATAAAAAGCTACTTAAATGGAATTTATTTCTAAGGAGAAACAGAATTTCATATTAATTAAATTTTTAGATGTTTGATTGGGATTTATTTCAAAAAATAAAACTACTAGGTAATGTGAAAAACTCTAAAAGTTTTTAACTTAATATTAAGAAGGTTTAGGCTATATTGCATTATAATCCAAACTAAGTCTTAGAACAGATCAAGGACATGTGAATCATTTATTTGGGGATAGGGTGAACTTTCCTGACACAACTGTGTACATAATACAGTAGCCTTTGCTTCATGTGCGGATTTTACAGTCAGTTCATAAAAAGCAATGTTTTTCACAAAAATATCCCCTAGCTTGGCCAGTTTTCCCAAGGGCCTGTTGTCTTTGTTTGATATTGAAATCATTCTTTTTGAAGCACCTGCCTTGTGTCACGGTTGCAGATTCTTTCTTCAGTTTGAAATAGTCTAACACTGGCGGGTCCTCCCTGCTCAACAACTCTGCCTGTGACCAGAGCGGCTGACTCTCCAGCATCGTTTCCATGAGATTGCACGAGATTGCAGTTCCGCCTCTTTCATGTGATTGCAGTTCTCCCCTGTGCGTGTCTGCACCAGATGTTTATAACCTCCAACAATCGGCTAGTTAACCACTATGACCTTGATGAACTGCATGGCATAGAGACGGGGACTTTAACAGGAAGAGGCTGCATGGTGCATCATTACTGTCCTGTTTTCTGTTTGCTTGTTTTGCTTCCTTGAACTATGCAATTTGGGAGCTAAGATAAAAACCTCAGCCCCTCCCTATTTAAAGTCCTGGGTGGAGGGAGGGGAGGAAAGAATTGGAATGACTTGAAGTATTTGTTCTTGCTTCCTTTCTCATTTTACCCCATGTAGGTCTCTTGATGTTCCATACTTCTCCAGAATAACCTTTCCTAATGCTTCAACTTTAACCCCATTAGTAACATTTCCTCTGTACCCCTCTTTCCCCCAACTCCAAGTACTAAGGGGGAGAAAAGGGGAGACTCACAGGGACTGAAGGATAAAACTGCTTCTCCAAGAGGCATTTGGACCATTAAACAATGATGAGATGGATTTAGACCCTGAGAAAAGGTAGGAGGCTTGCTCCTTACCCTATAATTTCAATTCTCAGTGACCCCAGGGACCAGGGTGTAGCACCATGGAACAGCTAATTACAGCTCTTTAGGGAATGCTGAAGTGCTACCTCCAGTCTCCCTCTCTACCACCCACCACCCTTCCACTCCCTACCCACCCACTCATGCCTGTAGACACCCTCACCATGTCTCAGCCAAGGCCAAAACCTAGGTTAGATGACCATCCTGCTCCAGGAGCATCATCTTAAACCACCATGAAATTCCTTTATGTCCATAGGTTCTATGTTACCTAGACTATAAAGAGGTGGTTCTATTTATTCTCACATGAAGTGATATCCAAGATACAGTAAGGGGGAAAAAACATTGCAAAACTGTATCCATACCGTGATAACATTTTGTTAAACTATGTTTTCTTATATCTTAATTCATGGAACTGGACATGAAAAACTGAAGTTTCAACTGAATTATCCAGGTAAGGACACAAAATGGAGTGTGACACAGGCCGCCCTGGAGAAATCTCCACGGTAAATACTGCGATCTGGTCTGGGATCCAGTTTGAGAATATAAGAACGTGGAGAAGAGAGGGCTTTGTGGGTCAATGGATCTGAAGAGTGCTGTTGCTGAGGGCTGGGAGCTGGGAAATGCTGGGCTCTTCATCTGGAGCCCCGAGAGGATGCGCTTCTGAGGACACAGCTTGGCTTGTGTGCCTTGCAGTTGAGGGCCACCATGGTGATGCCTGATTCACACCAGAGAAGGCAGAAGGGGCTTGTGGCCGGTTAGAGAGAGCGGAAGGCTGTGTGTGAGAAGTAACTATGCTTCTCCCATTAATCCGCTCTCACGAACATGGAGGGGATGACCATTTCTTGCAGACCCTGGCCTGAGAGAGACAGAGAGACAGACAGAGACAGAGACAGAGAGACAGAGAGATAGCCAGACTGCAGCCACTTCAAGTCCACTGTATTGTAATTCCAAGAGGAATGCTGGAGAGGGGCTGGGTCTTCCACCAGTGAGAGATCTGAGGTCTGAAGTGGGCTCTAGCCAGTTGGATACAAGGTATCCCCCAGGCCCGAGTGCCTCGCGAGGGTCCTCTAAAATCCTCAGAAACACCCTGGAGAGCAAGTGTTGGCTCCAAGAATTTGTCCTCCCAGCGAAGGCCAGTCAGCAGCCAAGTGTAAAGATCCGTCTGTCCCCCTCGCCTCTGTTCCCCAACCCCTTGAGGTCACCAAGTGAGAAAGAAGAGAAAAGAGAAAGAAAACCAGACCACACCACCTCCAGAAAAGGACCAGTTTTTCCTTTGAATGAAGGCTGACTCCTGAATAAAATCTTGGCTTAGATGCCAAATTTATGATTTGATACTGAGTTTGGTGATTGCAGGGTAACCGTTCAGCCCTTAAACACAGAGCAAGAGAATCCGGGATCCTGCCAAGAGGCAGAGGGAAATCTCCATACTGAAAAAACCTTCAAGGTGGAAGGAAGCAAAGCTCAGTGGAGCTTCTCTTCTATCGCTTTGCTGTGCTCTATGGAAAGACTAGTTTCATAAACAAGGTGAGATGTCCGGGAAGAGGGTGCACCAGTGCTAGTTCTCTCTGGGGGCGGGACTTGGGCGGTGTTTACTTTTTCTCTTCTCTATTTCCATTATTTTTGAATTATGGAAGCAGAGCATGGTTAGTTTTATAATTAAAAAGCCATGATGATAAATGTGCCCATCTAAACTAGTAAGAAAAAAAAAATCATTGCCACAATTAAAATATTACTGGGGAGGAAGAGAGAGCAAGCTGAAAAACAAAATAGCACTCATCATAGTGAACATTTGTAGAATGCATTGCATCTTACACAACATCTTTATTTTAATCTCATGCGAGTGTTACAGCAACCCTAGAGTTATGCGTTTGAATTATTCCCATTGTGTAGATGTAGAAACAGAGTATCGTAATTGCTGGTTACATCGCTTGGACAACAGGGCTAGTGAAGAGAAGGCTCCAATTCAAGTCTCTGGATGCAAGTCCCAAATTCTTCCTATTGCACAACACTGTTTAGTTGTCAGAAAATATTCTCCTGACAGACTCCCGATGGTCTGCACATGGTGCCCTAGTGGACATGACATAATAAACCATGTTAACACGGCCGGCATTGACAACACTCTTCTGAAGCATCTTCCACTTCCCTCTGTCAATCTTGGAATCCTGATGAGTTTAACACTTTGCCTCCCCCTGCCCCCCGCCTTCGAGCTGATATTACTGATGAATTCTACCCCTGTCAAAGAGCCCATCATTTTTCCTTTTAAATGATCAAATGTTTTTCTTGTTTGGATTATTAACTTTTTTATTTTTAAGATTTATTTTTATTGTTTTTGACAGAGAGCGACAGAGACAGAGAGAGACAGAGAGAAGGGGGAGGGCCCAGAGCAGTCTCCATAGTTGCTCGTCATTAGTTTTCTCCATAGTTTAATTCCACAAGTAGGTTCGAGGCTACACAAGGCAGGAACCTGGCTGGGGGTATCCTGCATGAAAGGGCTGAACTAGGGGCACACCCCAGTTCAGCATATGGGTCCACACTGGCCGGGGCTAGGATTCAATCCTCAAACCTTAAGGCTGCAAGGTGAGTGCTGAACCAGCTGAGCCATCCCAGTATCCCCCCATCTTCTTTCCAATAGCACAGGCTTTTTGATTTCTCTTTGTCATTTTATTCTTGACCATTTTTTAAAAAGGATTTATTTTATTGATTTTTGACAGAGAGAAATAGAGACAGAGAGAGACAGAGAGAAGGGGGAGGGCCCAGAGCAGTCTCCATAGTTGACATTAGTTTTCCATATAGTTTCACTCCACAGGTGGGCGTGGGGCTGCGCAGGGCAGGAACTGGGCCGGGAGCCTCCCACATAGGTCCCGGCAAGAACTGAACTGGGGGCACCCGCCAGTTCAGCATGTGGGTCCACATGGTCCAGGGCCGGGATTCGATCCTCAGTCCCCGGGGCTGCAAAGCAAGCGCTCAACCCGCTGAGCCATCCCAGCTTCCCCATATTCTTGACCATTTTTAAGTCCCTTTGCTTCTCTCTTAGAGGAACTCACAGACCTATCCTTAATACATTTCCATGAATTAGACCCTACCCCTGTGGTTTAGCCATATAATTTCCTAAGTGGCTTGCTGCCAATCATTCATTTTTTTTTTTTTTTTTTTCTGGAAGCTTTTTCTGACCACTTCTGACCACAGAGATTTCTGGCCCTTGTGTTCCTGTGGGAACTGCACACTGTGTTAAAATGGCCTCCAGCCTCCTCCCCCACCCGACACTGACCCCCACCCCCAGCAAGAAAAGGACATCCTTGAGGGCAGAGAAGACATTTCACCTTCTTATCTCCCTTATTGAGCACAGTGTTTGGCAGAATACTAATTTCCCCGTAAAAGTGGAGTGAGTGAATGAGTAAAGTTTTCACAGTAAACTCAGATCCATAAGGACCCCTTTGGAGCACAGAGGCGGGACCAGGGATGCTGGGTGTCAGGAGAGGGGAGGAGGCGGCTGGCCCAGGCGGCAGGCCCTGGGCTGGGACCCAGTTGTGCTGCAGGAGAGAAGAGGTGCAGACACGGGGAAGAAGGAGTTGGCTTCAGTGTGGCTCATTCGGTGCCTGGCTCTGGGCAGCTGTTAGAGCGTGGGGACAGCTCTGCGAGGCCTGGGAGGAAGCACGGCTGAGGGAGGTGGGCGAGCAAGCTCTGGACTCCCCTCAGCGGTTGGAGGGTGATGGGCGGTCCCCGTGAGGATGGGACCGGCACTGCAGGGGAGACAGCTCACATCCCAGAGGCAGTGACTACAAGTGGGTGCACCTGCGGGGGGGGGGCAGCAGGGGGAGCCGGGGCCCTGCCGCTGCTCATCGGGCTGAGGGTCATAGCTGTGGGCTGGGCAGTGCCCGGCAGTCAGTGCTTGTTACTATTTTGCCAGGACATGAGGCAGGAAGACACTCCCCACTGACATGTCCCCTCTCCCCACCAGACTCTGTCATTGTCTGCCTCTCTACTCTAAACTCTTCAGAGTCCTCACTGACTCCTGAAGAACAGGGAACTTTTAGCATGAAAGGCCCATGATTGGGTCCCTGGACAGGCCTGTGTGGTCATGAGCGCTTTACAGAAAGGCTGCCCTGGCCCTGCCTTCTGTCTTGCTCAGTGGGACCCCCACCCCCAACCCCACCCCGGATGTCTCAGAAACCACCCCCAGAGGCAGGGGCTGGCCAGGGCTCCAGGCAGCACGTGCAGGTACGTGCACAAATAGCTCACCACAGCCTCCAGTGTGTCTAAAACCAGGGGGCCCCACGCCCCTTCCATGGCCTCTACTCAGGTGCCATTCCATGTTCCTTTTGAAACCTCTGAGACACGTACTTGACTGCGTCACATGTTCCCTTGACGTGATTGCAACTTGATTTGAATGACCTAACATGTCATTCATTTTACATGGAATTTATTTTCTGTTAGTTCTCCGGTCCTCTGGGCCCCACACCACCCTCCGAAGACCCTAAGTGCCATCATCCATTACATAATTGATTTAACACGTGAATGGTGGACTTATCCTGTGCTGGTTCCTGAGGGCTAACGGGGAGTAGGATTTGTAATATCCCGCAAGTCCTGGGTCTAATTGGAAGACAGAACTCTAACGAGTGGTTCTCACACTTGAGTGTACATCAGAATCACTAGGAGGGCTTCTTAACCCATTTCCCATTTGGCCTGAGAATGCTCGCTAAGTGACACTTGTAGCTGCATTGAGGTAACACGCGGATGATAGTGCTAACTTTACTTCCAGAGTTCTGTGCTTTGACATTTACCACACGAAAAGTATTATTAAATACCGATCGCCATTTACATTTCTGTTACATTAGGATTAGAGATGAGTTCTGTTTAAAAAGCACTCCAAGAACAGTTTTTATTTTCTATTTTCACATTGAAAACTCTATTAATGTAAAATTAAATGAACACAGCTGTGAGCTTGGGTTTTTGCTTATTGTTTATAGTTTTCTAAACGGTAACAGGGTTAACATACAGGTGGCTAGATGCCATCCCAGGAGATTCTGATTCAGTAGCTCTGGGGTAGAGCCCGCGAGTCTGCATTTCTAATAAGTTCCTGGGTGAGGCTGATGCTCCTGGTCCAGGGACCCCACTTTCAGAAGCTCTGCTATAAATTAACCCTCATTCTGAGAGTCTAGATGGAGATACTAGAACGTAAGCTGAGTAAGGGGAAGGGTGTGTACTCATTTTGTTCATGTCTACATCCCTAGGGCTTGGCACATAGTAGACACTCAATAAACCTTGGTTGAATGAGTGATAGAATTGTATGCAAAATGTAGCAGGAGCCCCAAAGTGGGAGAAGTGTCCTTGCTAAGAGATTTAGATGACAGCTTCACAGACGAGGTAATGCTAGAGAATGACAGAAATTTTTCATCAGGGGAGAATGTTCTCGCCAGAGAACACGGCACGTGGATGTGGCCTGGTGTGCAGGAACAAGAACAGGGCATGTTTGACACACAAACATCTTTCTCATTCCCGATTCACTCCTTCCCTGGTCACTTCATTTCTGACCACTTCAGCTTATGAAGACTTTTCCTCTTCTATTTTCATGACAATGAAGTTAGTGCTTTCTAAACTTAGTGATAAGCATCAATCAGGATGCTGGTTAAAAATAGAGCCCCACGCTACACTTACTGAATCAGAATCTGAAAGGGGAAGCTACAGGGCTCTATAGGGAACCCTCCTAGCAAGGCTGGCCAGATGTACCATTTGAAATGGGACAGAGGACAACGGTACTGCCCCATTACAAATGGTGCATATGGTCAGCCTAATCTCACTGGGATACATTCAAAATGTCAGTAGCCTGACCATATGTACCATTTGAAATGGGAAGTACCGCTGTTTTCTGTCCCATTGGAAAATGGACGTCTGGTCAGCCTAATCCTAGGTGATTCTTAGCATCAGGACACACGGTTTAGGAGGAACCTTGGAATTTCAAGGTGTTTTAAAATACAACTCAGGGACTCAATTGTATAGAAGTACCGGTATTAGTTTTCTATTGCAATGTGACAAATTGCCACAGACTTACTTAAAACAACACACATTTATTATGGCACCGTTTTCGTGCGTGAGGAATTCAGGCCGGGCTGAGCTCAGGTCTCACAGGGTTCTTTCAAGGTGCCAGCAGGACCATGTGCTCACTGGGAGGTCCAATTAGACAAAGACCTGGTTCTAAGCTCAGTCGTCATTGGCAGAATTCTCTGGCTTCCTGGTCGCTATGATGGAGGGCCTCAGCTTCTCACTGGCTGTCAGCTGCGGTGGATCCCAGGGCCCACACGGCCCTGCCCTGGGGCTTCTCCTTAGGCTCTTCTAAACATGGCAGTTTGTTTTCTCAAGGTCAGTGAAGAGTCTCGTGTGCCAGGATGGAGACTTAGATGATGGAGTGTAATCATTGGTGGGACATCCCATGCCATTGGCCACATGGCATTGATTAGAGAAGCAGCTCACAGGTTCTGCCCACACACAGGGGGTGGCTCACTGAGGGTTGCTTTAGGGGGTGCCTGCCCCAGAAGATAGGGGAATGGAAGCTCTGAGATATTAGCTTGTCAAGGTCCTAGAAGAAGGAGAGGCAAACATGGAAGGAAAAAATCCTATTTCTTGCTTCCAGGCAAATGTTATTTCTGGTCTACATTGTCTTTCATCTTCTAATCGCCACACCTTGCTTTAAACTACAGTCAGCAAACTTGTTCTGTAAAGAGCCAGGTACCAAGTGGCTTAGATTTTGTGGGCCATGTGGCCCCAGTTACAACTGCTTGCCATTGCTGATGGAGCACAGAAGTGGCCCCGGGGAATACGAAACGAGTGAGCATTCCTGAGTGCCACTAAATCTTTAAGAACACTGAAATTTGAATGTCACATTACAAAATTATTCTTTAAAAAAATTTGTTGTTGTTGTTGTTGTTTTGAGAGAAGGTGAGAGAGAGGAGAAAGAAGGGGGAGGGTCCCGAGCAGTCTCCATAGTTGTACGTCATGCGTTGTGACATGATTTCGTTCTACACAGGTGGATGTGGGGCCACACAGGGTGGGAACTGAACCCTCTGGGAGGCGAGAACTTTCGCCTCTGAGCCATCCACAGGTTACCAGTTACACTGCAGTTCAGCATATGGGTTTCCCAGGGTCAAGAATTAAATCCGAGACTTCGTGGTTGTGAGGCAAGTGCTCAACCACTGAACTATCCTGACATCCCCACCGTTTACTATTGTTAATTTAGGAATCACAATGACATCTACTTCACAAGGCTGCGTTTGAAGTGAAGACAATGCCCCAGATCTACTAGGTGAAAAAAATTTCTCCCAAGGGATAAGTGTCTTGTTGGTCCTTAGAGATTAAATTTTATTCAACAAATTTGTCCTGAGCACCTGTTATGTACTAAGTACTATTGTTAGCACTGAAGGCATAGTGGGTAACAAAGTAGCAGAGGTTTCTGCTCTCATGGAGCTTACATACTTTTGGAAAGACAGGCAACTAATTAATAAGTAACTATAATGTTACCATCTGATAGTACTATGGAGAAAAATAAAGCAAATGGGACAGAAAGGGACAGAAGAAAGCTACTCTGTGTTAGGCAGTTAGGACATGCAAGTGACACTGGGCAGTGGCCTGAAGGAAGTGAGAGAGGAAGCCAAGCAGATCGTGGGGTGAAGAACATCAGGCTGAGGAAATAGCAAATGCAAAGGCCATGAGGAAGGAGTCTGCTGAGACCAAGGCTCGTGGGGCAGAGTGAGCAAGGAAAAGAAAAGGTGGAGGATGGATGGCGCATCACACAGATCCTTGTAAACAACTGTAAGGACTCCGGTTTTGTCCCTGAATGCAGAGGAGAGCGTTGCAGGGCTCAGCGCAGAGAAAGGACAGGGTCTGGCTCATAAATTCACCCATTTGAGGGAAGGACTAGATGAGGCGGGGAGATCTGGGATTGTTTTGTCAGCATAAAGACTCCCTGCTTCTGTGGGTTCTGGGTCCAGAACGGGGGCCCCCACTGAATTGTACTCACCCCGGTACACCTCTCCAGCTGAAAAAACATGTAGCTTCTGCTTAGACACTGAGCAGATGAAATTCCAAAGCACCAGAGTGAGCTTTAGAAATTGAATTCCAAGCTTAAGGTAACTTGACGAAGGAGGGAAGGATGATTCAGCTGTTCAGTGTCAGGTACAGAAGATCCGTGGGCTCAAGGTGCATGCCTGAGTCATTACCTAGAATGCCAGGGGCCCTGGGCACTGGGCTTGATCAGAAAGTAGCCTCAGGGGAAGCCGGGATGGCTCAGTGGGTTAAGCGCTCACTTTGCAGTGCCGGGGACCAGGGATCGAATCCCGGCCCCGGCCTGTGCAGAACCATATGCTGAACTGGGAGCTCCCCCAGTTCAGTTCTCTCTCTGTCTCTGTCTCTGTATCTCTCTCTGTCTCTGTCAAAAAATAAATAAGTAAATAAATAAAAATATTAAAAAAAAAAAAAAAAGAAAGTAGCCTCAGTGCCACCTGCTGCTTTTGGACCTGAGAAGGCCTGGCTCTAGGGGTGACGACTTCCCACCTTCATGCAGCAGAAGTGCTCCTGGCCGGGAGGGTTTTAGGCTGGTAACCCAGGGGGGCCCACAGCCCGGAGGTGCTCTGAGAAGCTCCTACGTGGTTTGTCTAATTCCACCCCAGTGACTCTTCCTTGAAAGCTTTCCTTTTACTCATCTTTATTGTTTCAGGATTTGAGAATTTCAACCCTTTCATCTTGACAGGGTCAAGAAAAAGTATTTGTTCCAATTATCAATGCATACTTTTCCCCCCGTTTCCCTTTACTGAATGAAACTACTTAACCACATTTGTTAAATAGTCTTTAAAAGCTGATTCATATCCTCTTACCAGAATTGCTTTAGAACTCAAATTTATCTAATCACTGGTATGAGGGTGTATGTGAATTCATCTCATCCTTTTCCTTTTAATCATCAAAGGTTAAGGGTCCTCTGGGTGAGGAGAATTTCACTTCTTAAGAAATGTTTAAGATCATTTCTGGGGAAGCCGGGATGGCTCAGTGGGTTAGGCCCTCACTTTGCAGCCCCGGGGACCGAGGATTGAATCCCGGCCTTGGCCTGTGTGGACCCATATGCTGAGCTGGGGAGTGCCCCCAGTTCAATTCTCACCAGGGTGAGACCCCAGCCCAGTTCCTGCCCTGTGCAGCCCCGCCCACCTGTGGAGTGAAACTATGTGGAAAAACCAATGATAGGCAACTATAGAGACTGTTCTGGGCCCTCCCCCTTCTCTCTGTCTCTGACTCTGTATCTCTCTTTCTCTCTGTCAAAAACAATAAATAAATCTTAAAAAAAAAAAAGGTAATTTCCTTGGTCTGTTCCCATTCTTACCTCATTTTCTCAAACCTTTTTAAAATTAAAAAACAAGCAATCCAAGACGTACAGTACTTTGTTCCTGTTGGAACCCTGCCTACCTTGGAAAGAAGGCAGAATGCTCTTTTCCCCTGTAGAGAATCCCTATTCAGACTCTAAAATTCCACAAACAGCAGCAATTTTACTACCTACACCTCTGGTTTACCCAGAAACTTAGGTCAGTCCTCTAGGCTTCAGTAGAGAACTTGCCCCTGAACTTTGCTCTCAAATATTCAGCTAAGGGGATCCTGGGTAGCTCAGCAGGTTGAGCGCTTGTCTTGCAACCACAAGGTCTGGGGATCGAATCCTGTCCCCAGCCTGTGCAAACCCATATGCTGAACTGTGGCACAAATGGTAACCACCGGGTTGGTGGCAAAAGTTCTTGCCTCTCATGTGGGAGGCCCCCAGTTCAGTTCCCGCCCTGCGCAGCCCCACAGCCACCTGTGTGGAATAAAACCATGTCACAACTAATGATGTACAACAATGGAGACTGCTCTGGGCCCTCCACCCTTCTCTCTCTCTCTCTCACCGTCTCTTAAACAATAAAATAAATCTTAAAAACAACAACAACAACAACAACAACAAAAACTCAGCTGAGAGAACTGGTGGTTATAAAGACAGCCTCGCGTGGGAACACGTGTCCACAGCCGGGTGCCCTGCCTCGGGCTGGACCACCCGAGGGTGAGCGGCTGGCCTGCTTGCTTGACCCTCCTGCATATTTGTCTTCAATAACGTTGTTTTAACGTCACCAGCTGTGCCATCCTCTGCCCTGGAGAAGACGGTTCTTTTAGACCGCACCGGCCTGTCGTTTGGATGGCAGCAGCCTCCAGGGAGAAGACACGGTAGCCTTGGGTGCTAGGGAAAGGAGATGACTGATGGCCAAGGAAGTCTGTCCTGCCCAATTTCCTCCTGTTCTGAGCCAAGTCACTCCCTGTACTTCTCACGTCTGACAACTGCTTTCAGCACATTGGGGAAATCACTAAATCGCCTTCTCTTTCTTATTTTTTTCCTTTCTCGTTCCCCGCCCCCTTTCTTTCATTGGTATTACTCTCAGCCATACAAGGCATCTGAGCTCACGGTTTGTTAAAAAACCACTGGTTTTAGACTGATGTTTAATCTTGCACAACAGAGATGCTCTACTGAGCTTGAGTGCAGTTCTTACTTCCCTCAACCTTTGCCTTGTGTCCTTAACACAGCTCTACTCTTATGTGATTCACATCGATGTCAAGAAACTGTCTTTCCCCCACCCCTCCATATTCATTCACTCATGCATTCAGTCATCAAACACTTACTGAGCAACTAGCATGTGTCTGACCCGTGAGAGCAATTCTGGGGATGCGCTGTGAACGCCCTCTGCCCTCAAAGGGCTCAGTATGGTTGTAAGCATCTTGACAATGCATGTGGCTTCCAGCCAGCGGCAACCCCGTCCTCCAGAGCTGTGTTGTCCACATGGTAGCCACGAGTAGCCATTGAGTTCCCTTGCAATCGAGTGTTTGACCAGTGAGTGAGCGCATGAGTGAGTAAGTATAGAGGGCTCCTTCCAATTGAGATGTGCTGTAAGTAGAAACTACATACAAGATCATGAAGAACGAGTAGCAAAAGTGTACGGAAAATACTCAATAGTATTTTTAAAATGGTTACATGTTGAAGTGATAATATTTAGGATATAGGGGGTTAAAGAAAAGATATTACTGAAGTTAATTTCATCTGCAGTTACTAGAAGATTTAGTTACAAATGTGCTTTGCTTTACGTTTCTCTTGGCCAGCTTTACTCTAGATGGCCTGCTTCCACCTGTATCCCAAAGGGAGTGAACATCTCCCCAAGGTGCCCCCACTAGCTCTACTATGAAGCACCTATAAGTAGGCCGACCATACGATCCATTTTAAACTGGACAGAAAACAATGGTACTGCTCTGTTTCAAATGGTGCGTATGGTCAGTCTAGTCTCACTGGGCTACATTCAAGGTGTCAGTAGGCTGACCATACGCACCACTTGAAACGGGACAGTACCGTTGTTTTCTGTCCCCTTTAGAATGGTACATCTGGTCAGCCTACCTATAACGCTCTAGTGGCTGCCTGCTCACATCTGGAACCTTCGCTAGACTGGGCACCTCTTCAGGGAGGAACTTGCAGACCCAGCCTGCAATGCAGTGCTTGGAATAACATAGGCAAGCAGTAATTATTCGGTGAATAATGACACAATTCTCCTCTTAGACTGAACTTGTGTGAGGCTAGGCATGCGAGATTGTTATCAAGATCTTAAGTATAATGTTAATATTCATGACTAGGCAATCAATATATGTGTGTGAAATATCCCAGAGATAACCTCAATTTTCAAGGTCTGACTGAATTCTAAAAAGTCCTGTGAGGGTAAGACGTTGGGTAATATAGTATTATTCCTGTTACTATTTCTACACACTTGGGGTGTGCATTTATTTCATGGTGCACATGAATGCTGCTTGATATAATTGAAATTATAGTCTGTGTTGTCACACCTGCCTATTTGTATAATAGTCAGGCACAAGGGCCAGGTGGATCCCAATTAATTCATGGAATGTTCCAGGGTTTTCACAGCCAATTTAATCAATCAACCGTAAAAGAGGATTACTAGTCAGATAAGGGTCATACCTTTCTACTTGCAATAAGCAGAATTTAAGAGAGTAAACACTTGAGAAAATATTTGTGTAACATTTGCCCCCTGATTTGGATGATTTTCTTCTCACTGGGACTAGGATTGCTTTTGTGTACTTCTCAGACCAAAAGTAATTTGGTTACGCTGAATACTTTGCAGCTGTAAAGATAGTCTGGCCCTAATGTAGCTTTATGGTTAGCTGTCGGGAGAGTGTATTAGTGCAAGTCGATTCATTATTTGTGAGGAAATTTCATCAATTGACTTGAGGCAACGAAGTGTCTGGTATCTACAATTAACTCACCATTTGTTTTCCATCAATTATTAATGTAAAGAGGATCACTATATCTAGATAAAGTAGGTAAATTTATACAAAGCTTTATCTGATTAGGTGTTCTAATTGTTAATCTACGATCATATTTTTGAAAAACTGTTTAAATCTTTATTAATTAGATAGTGGGAGGAATTGATGTGGCTACATGCTACACGTCTATCCTGATACCGCCTCTTTTATGAAGGAAGGCCTTCCTCCCCAGGAGCGTCATTAACATTTTGCTGGAACTTAATATTTAACGTCTTAAATCCCAGTTATTAGAGTTATCTTATTTTAACCTGTTGTCTTTTTCTTACTCATTTTCATAATTCTGTACTATTAGCCAGTGCTAATATTCTTTCCACGTGGAAGGTCTTTAACTGCATGTAGAATCTCAATGAAGTGATGGGGAAGCTGGGACTGTTCAGTCGGTTAAGTGCTCACTTTGCAGCCCCGGAGACTGAGGATCGAATCCCGGCCCTGGCCCATGAGGACCCATATGCTGAACTGGGGTGTTCTTCCCATGTAGGAAGCGTCCAGCCCTGTTTCCACCCTGCGTGGCCCCCGCCCACCTGTGTGGAATAAAACCGTGTTGACAGCTGATGAAGTGCAACTGTGGAGACTGCTCTGGGCCCTCTCCCTTCTCTCTGTCTCTGTCAATAAATAAATAAATAAATAAATATTTTAAAAGAATCTCACTGAAGTGAGCCGAGTGCAGGCTTGAGAGGCACGGGCTCCTGTCCAGCCACTGAACAGCTGTCTCTACAGTGCGGTCATTGCTCTGGGCTTCTCCCCGTTCTCCCTTCCCCCAACATCATCCTTTGCTATCTTGTCCTGGTGACCCCTCACCTACATTACCATAACTGGACTCTACTCTTTGTTACTCCCCTGTTACAGCAGGCACTAAGTGTCTTTTTTTTTTTTTTTTTTAATATATTTTTACTTATTTATTTATTTAGACAGAGGAGAGAGATACAGAGACAGAGAGAGAACCGAACTGGGGGAGCTCCCAGTTCAGCATATGGTTCCGCACGGGCCGGGGCCAGGATTCGATCCCCAGTCCCCAGCGCAGCAAAGTGAGCGCTTAACCCACTGAGCCATCCCGGCTTCCCCTAAGTGTCTTAATACATTATTTTATTTAATGCTCACAATTTATGAGATCAACAGCTCCACTTTTCAGGTGATAAAACTGAGGCTGCAGAGAGACGGCACGTCATGTCTAAGGCACTAGTAGATGTTAGAATCGGGATCTGAACCCAGCTCTGTGTTATGTCTACTGTACTCTGGATTCTCCTGAATCTGCCTTTTCATGAGAATAATTTTGAGAAAGTCCCACTCTAAACTGGTATACTTCTCTCTCCCCAATGTATTGAAACAGAAACATCTCTATAATAACTATCAGCAACGGTTGCTGTGAATCCAAGTATTATTATAAGAAGAAAACCTCAGCCAGAGCTGTCACAAACTTACTGTATTTTTCCATGTATAAGATGATACTTTTGTCTAAAGTTGTTAGACCCCAAACTGTGGGGGTTGCATTATACAGGGGAGTAAACCCCTGGAATGATTTCTTAGTGTGGCATTAGAAAAGTAGGGGTCATCTTATACACGGGGGAGCCTTATACATGGAAAAATATGGTAACGAAGGGGTAGATGGGCTAAACATTGCAGCAGCTACATAGAAGAGGAATTTGAGGAGCTGTTCCTATGAATATGTGGAAGGAAACCCGGATTCTATTTCTGCGTCTGTCTCAAGCTTTCTCCGTGGTCTTGGGCAAGTGACTTCAGCACTGTTAATATCAGTGTCCTGGGATGAGATGGAGATGATGGTGCCCAGCGCCTACTCATTGCACTGGTTTGCTAGGACAGATGATTGGCTAGAATAGAGGAAGCACACTATTTATGATAAGTTGCACTGTACACGAGACAGGGAGAGGTGCAGGGATTCTGAGGGGCAGAAGGATCTCTTGTCCTGTTTCCTTATTTTAAAACGGCAGGTGGTGTGGAACGAACGTATGGTCACCCACTCTTCTCGGTCTAAATGCTGAAGCTCTGCTTGAGCTCACAGAACCAGATAATTGCTTTCACACATTCTAGAAACACCTGGCAAAAATGAATTTACTATCGTTTGGAACAGACCTGTGCCAACGACTCTTTGCCACCGT
Source organism: Craseonycteris thonglongyai (assembly GCA_004027555.1). NCBI lineage: Eukaryota > Metazoa > Chordata > Mammalia > Chiroptera > Craseonycteridae > Craseonycteris > Craseonycteris thonglongyai. The sequence continues at coordinate 33,960 of PVKE010003664.1, read as the reverse complement.
TTGCCATTCATTAAACACAATGGCATGCGGTTCGTTATGAAGGAATCACAGTTTACAACGAAGGCAGAGATGAGCTCAGTCAGTTTTCTTGACTTAGTCTACAGACTTTTGAAGTCCCAGGTCCCACAGGCACTCTCTAGACTCGTTTTTCTTTGGAAGGAGGTAGTGGTTCAGGGTCCGCCTTAAGCGTGGGTGCCTCGTGGGGATTCCCTTGCACATTTTCCTCTGGCATTCTGATATCTTGGCCGTAACTTTGCGTTAGGATTGCTTATGTTGCAGATTTTTAAGAAATAAAGTGATCTGAGTTGCTGATGTTTGAGTCCTACCTGTGGAAGCGGGTGGGTTACCACAAGGTCACAGGAAACGTGAAGGTAAATAGTGGTCTCAGGAGCAAGGCCAGGTCACGTCAAAGCTTCACCCAGTCAGTCCCCAGAGTAGACGATTCATTTTTGCTTTGAACGCTGAGCAAGCTCTGCCTGGCCTTGCAGCCGAGCGAGCTAGCTAGTGCAAAGCCCTGCCAGGCTGCGGGAAGGGGGTGGGGTGGGGGGGTTGCGCGGCGTCCGCGGCTCCAGGCCCCGAGGGGCGAGGACCCTCCGGGCCCAGCCCGGCCCCTGTCCTCCTGGGGGACGTGGTGAGCGCTCCTCTCCAAACATCTGGGCACCTTGAGTAAACTGCTTTCCCCAGAAGAGATCTCACCCGAAACCCTCCTGTCCGAGGAAGGAGATTAAAAGTGACAAAGAAAGGGTGGGGGGGGCATTACGGAAAGTCTCGGGGGCAGGAGCCGGAGTCCCCGAGGAGGGTCGGTGGGGGGGCGAGAGCAGCCCGCAGCGCGCGGGCGGGGGACGGGGGCCAAGCTGGAGGGTCCGCGGCGCGGGGCGCGGGCGCCCGGGAAGGGGCGGGCCGAGCGGCGGGGGTCCCGGGGGCGCGCTCCGCCCCGCGCGGAGAGCGGCGGCCTCGCGCCGCACGTGCGCGGTGTTGTGCGCCGCCGCTCCTCCCCTCCCTCCTCCTCTCTCTCCCTCCCTCCCTCCCTCCGTCCCCTCCCCCGCCGTCCGAGCGCGAGCGCCGCAACGCCGGGGCTGCCGCCGCCGCCGCCGCCGCCGAGCGCGCGAGACGCCGAACAGGTGGCCGGAGCCGCGGGCGCCGCGGCGGGAGAGGCGAGGCCAAGCCCCGAGAGGCGAGGGCGGCCGGGCCGGGCATGCGAGCCGATCGGCCCCCCGGCGCCGCCTGCCTGCGCCCCTAGCCGCCCGCCCGGCCAGCGGCCCCGCCGCGCCAGCCTCCAGCCTCCGGCCCTGGCCGATCGGCCGCCGTGTGCGAGGGGCGCGGGGCGCGGGCCGGCCCCGGCAGCGCGGGAGGCATGAAAGTGACCGTGTGCTTCGGGCGGACCCGGGTGGTCGTGCCTTGCGGAGACGGCCACATGAAAGTTTTCAGCCTCATCCAGCAAGCGGTGACCCGCTACCGGAAGGCCATCGCCAAGGTGAGGGGCTGGGGGCGCGCGGGGCGCGGGCTGGGGGCGGCAAGGGGGGCGAGGGAAGGCGCCGGGATCAATATGGCGCTTCCTGGAAAGGGGAGGAGGAGGGAGACGAGGGAGGCGGGGAAAGGGAAAGTGCGGCGGCCGCGGCGGCCTCGCGGCGCCCCCCGCCCCCGGGGCTGCTGCCCGCAAAGTTCTCCGCTCGGCCGGGACCCGCGAGCGGAGGAGCCCCGACGACCGCGCCGGATCCCGCGTCCCCGGGGCTCCCCCGGCTGCAGCCCGCCTCTCCCCGGGGCTCCAGCCGTGGGGCCACGGTGGTGACAGGCGCCCCTCGAGCTGCCCGAGGAGTGGCGTGGAACCTGGTGCGCGGCGCGGGCGCAGCAGCCCGGACGCCTCTCCTCGGCCGCTGCTGCAGCGGTTGAAATCCAGCCCCAGGCCTCTCCCCGATCCCAGGCCCCGCGGGCAAAGCTGGGAAGAGGGAACTTTTTTTTTTTGCTGGGAAGAGAGTGTAATTATTGCACACTCGCCGGAGAGTGGCGGCGTTGTCTGCTGCTTCCACCGCCCTGGGTCCCGGCGGCGATGGATCGCAGCGACGAGCCTTTCCTTCTTGTGACCGCGGGCAGCCCTGCATTCAGGAGCTGCTGCGTGGGGGTCGCCGGCCCTCTGTCTGGGAGGCTGCCGGGAGCGGGACGCGCGCTCCTCCTGCTCGCGAGCTTGGCAGAGCACAGGATCTCTGCATTCTATGGCCACGGTGCATGGCTCCTTTCAAAGCACAAGCCTGCAATCAGTGGCTGATTTAAAAGTTTTCCTGCAAAGACCTCAGCGTTGATCTGGAACGAGTTCCCTATGGTGCCCACGCTGCGGAGCCTGGGCCTGATTTCAGAGTTGAGTAGATTTCCCGGCTTCTTGGTGGAGTGATAACATTGTGTCCACTTAGCCGCGTGCTTGCACAATGTGTCAGAACCGAAGAGGCATTTTTGTTAAATTGTTTTATGTGCTGCGTTTGTGTTTGACAACAGCCTACGCCTCCAAAGCTTCCCTCCAGCACCTGAGGATATTTCCTTTGCAGTAGAATAACATTTGGTGGAAAGCATGTTCAATTTTAAAATTTCCCATTTGTTCCTGATAGTGGAGTGACCTGGCTCTTTTGTGCTTTGGGGTAGCAGGTGAGGGGGACCATGGCTTTGTCAGCCGGAGTGTATACAGACTACATGTGGTGACATCCTCCAGCTTTCTCTGAAATTAAAGGGAAAAACCAATCCATTTTACACTGTTTTGTTTTCACTAGATATTGGGGGGGGGGGGGTGGAAAGCATATATTTGGCCTTTTAAAGATAATCTTGGGGATGTTGAGGAACCTAACACAATGATGGAAAATGTTGACTTTATTGAACAGCTCTACAATGTTCCTTACAGTTGGCTGAACTTTTATGGAAAAGCAAATAAAATTGGTCAAAATTGGGCACCTGGTTATCTTGGAATGCTGACCAGGGGGAAAAATACCCTCTAAACCTAAAGTTAGCCTTTTAAAGGATTGTTTGTGAATGACAGTTTATGATCTAAATGTGCTAAATCACTAATCAGGTTGCACATATTCTCTTGAAACCAACAAAACAAGTTCTAAAGGAAAGAGAAATACAATATTACAATATTACATACTCTGCCCCTAGGTTCCTGACTGACATTTTAAACTTGAAGTTTGCAAGTTTAAAATGAGTCATTTACATGATTAAGCACATGCTTAAATACAGCCATACTTCATTATGCACACAACACACATGGGTTGAATAGCCTGTTTGGGAGATAACATGTAGTTGTTTGATTGAGTCATTTGTTTGTTCCACATAGTGTTTAGTTGTCCAAGGCCTTGTTCTGGGTGCTGGATGGGTAGGGGATCCAAGTGCTGCTTTGTGAACATTGCACCATAGACCAGGGGTGTGGACTGGCACTTTGTGCATTCGGGAGAAGAGGATGTCTCCTGGATGTTTGGTAGATGATGCTGAGAGGCTTCAGTGATAGATCAGGACCTTAAAAAAAAAAATCAGTGGATGTTTGTTTCACAGTGACCTGGGAACCCAGAAATGGAAGTGCAGTTTTCTTAAGGGAGTATGAGAAGGCACCCCAAAGGGAAGGGGCATGTGAGCTGAGGTTTGAAGGAAAATGTGTTATCAGGTTGTGGGGAGGGAGGGAGAGAAGGGAGGGAGAGAAGGAAGGAAGGAAGGAAGGAAGATTCTCAGGGTGATGGTAGCATTAGAGTTGGATAAACCGAGGGGGAGGTATCAGAGATGATTCAGGGGTTTGCAAAATTATTTAAATGCTCTTTAAGTGCAACTCACTGTTGAGCAGGTGCATTTTAAGGTGGGCTTTGCAGTGGGAAAAATTTAATCATTGGAGCACAAGACTGGTCAGACTCTCAGTTGTTGCAGGAGCCTGAGTATCTTCTAGATACATTTGTTTTTTTTTTCCTCTTAAATGATCAGGTAATGGTTATAGTTAAACTTTAGTCCTTCCATTTCTCTTACCCTATTTAAAGTGATTATGAAGCAAACACATATTAACACTTAAAAAGAAACTTTTATTCTCTTATCTCTTTCTCAGTCCTTATTGTTTAATAGAACAAGATAAATTTTGTATGAAGAATTGGGTATCTTGGAAGCTCTAGAGTGGTGTTTAGGTTGCTAGGTGACATGGGGCATGATGAACTTCCATCTGGTGGGGAAAATGTGGGAAGATCATGTTTATGGCTTTGTATAAAAACCAACTAAGCCGAAGGTGGTGAGGGTGTGGGGCAGGTGGGCAGGAGGGAGCGAAAGATCCCAAGTCCCTAAGGTGTTCTCTGCAGTAAGCACTTCCGTGGTGTGATGGGCCTAACTTTTTGGCATTATATTGGAGCTGTTTTCATGTTTAACACATCAATTTTTTTCTGGACAGTGGAGTAGCCTAACTGAATCCCAGAAATGTCCTCAATAAGTAGATATTTGAAGGCTTACACTTAGTCATAGCATATATATATATTTTTCTAGTGAAGAAAGTCTTTTTCTGCTTGCGATCACTCAGACCCTCTCTGAGAACGGTGCTCAGCTGCCTGGTGAGAGCAGGTTCTGTGGACTTTTCCGAGTGCTTAGATTTGGAGGAGTGATTACCTGCCTGTGTGTGTGTCAGCTCTGGTCTTGACCGTGGCCTGACTCATGCGTGCCCACCCCAGCGGTGGTGGCTTTTTCGGATGGTGTCCTTCGTTCTGAGGGCTGTGTGAGGCACTCCTTAGTTCTGAGTAGATCAGGGCTGGGCCTGCGTGAGGCTTCCCATTCTTCTTACTGTGCATCTCAACTCTGCTTAGGAGGAAGAGCAGAAAATCTCCCAGTTTTTTGGAGAAGGCTGATGTGTACAACATGTCACGCTTGGTGAAGCAATAGACTAAATCCTGGCACTCAAGAAGCATATAATTAGGAGACAGGGTGATTCCATCAAACTATAAATGACAGTAGGTGTTAGCGTTAGTGGGCAGCAGGGTGGTACAGATAGTAGTTAGTTGCTTCTGGATTTCGGGGATGGGAGCTGTCATTATGGCAGTGGGGGCTGTATGTCTGATCCCATTTGGTCAGGAGGGTTTGCATGGGGTGCAGTGCGTGGGAAGGCTGGCCTGGATGTCCTGACTGGGTTGGGGAGTGACCTCGGACAGCATGTGCTAGGCCCCTGCGTTTGGGTGCTGTGAGTGCAGTGGAGTCCAGGCATGTGACCCTGCTCTGATTCAGAGAAGCGGGAGGGAGGGCATTGTAAGATGGGACGCAGAGTGTGCAGGGTGTGAGCAAAGGTGGGTCAGGCCTTGAGGGCCCACTTGGTTCCACTGGAGCATTCATGTCAGCTGGTGGGTCAGGGTCAAGTTGAGGGGGCTGTGAGGGCCAGGGCAGTGCGCCAGCACTTTGGATGGTTTGGGGGTTCAGGGAAGCCTGGGGTATTTGGGCAAGGCAGCAGTGTGGAGCACGGGGCCCTGGGGAGAGGACAGAACAGCTGTGTGCAGGGGCCGCCTTGCCTTGAATGCCCTGACTGCTGAGTAACACAAAGGGGAAGAAGGCACCAAAGGGGGAGGGGGCGGGGGAGGGGGGGCGGTCGCTGGAGCCTCTGACCTCACTGGTCTGTGACTTGAGGCTGGAGAACTAGGTTTTTTGTCACCATTTCACCTTGGCCAGCCAACCCCACGGAGCTCATTTTCCTCATCTCTGAAATGGGACACTCCCTTGCATGATCAGCGTGAGGATGATGAATGTGAAACTCCCAGTGCTGGGTCTGAATCACAAAATGTGCTTTTACTCACCAAAGGGTTTTGCTCACCGGGAAACTTTCCTATGTGTCCTGCTATTCCTATTTGGGTTTTTCAAACTCTTTGCTTCAGAAGGTGGTGTGTATTTTCGTTAGAGAATAGGTGAGAGTGTTACGATTTGCCCAAGCCGCACCAGAATCAGCAGAGCACATGGTGTGTGCATGTGTGTGTGTGAAGCAGGGGGGTGTAAAAGCCGCAGATAATCAGGGCCACTGCTTCTGTCCCTCCAGCCTTAGAGTTATTTAATAATTTGTTGTTGTTTAAAAACAATAGCAACTCGAGTTTAATAACTTTTCAAAACGTGCTTTCCTTTTTTGGTGGGGAGAGGACTGACTGTTGATTACTAAAATCATGTAAGTCATGGTTTTTATGAAAAAATCTTATCAGTGTGAAACTTTCATGTGGATAGATGTATAACTGCATGTTGTTACACATTTACAAGCTTATTGAAACTTCTAGGAAAATAATTAGACTGTTGCAGAGTTTGAATGACAGCAGAGGAAACAAAAATAGTGAAACAAAGTAAATTTATTAACTTTTATTTTGGCCTTCTCTCTCAAAATGAAAAAAAGAATAAACATGATTTCAAGGCTGGTCTTCCTAAAAGGCAGATCTCGTTGTACTCTGCTGCTGACGTGTGTCTGCACCCCCTTCCTCAGAGGCAAGTCCTGTCGTCTCCGTCTCCAGCACTTGCTGGCCTTGCAGGACTGCTCCTGCCTGCAACCCCTCCCCCGCCCTTCCCCCACCACTCCTCCACACCATGCTCCACACCCTTGGGCTTGCTTGCACTTTACTGCCTTTGCTCTGGTCTGGTATTTTCTGTTTCTTCTGCTTGCAGCACTTACTTGCTCCCCTGTTGTGTGCTTATCTGTTGGGCCTCTGCTCAGACCATCCACCTCTGGGAGGTGGGCCCTGTCTCCTGAGGCTGGCTGAGGTTCATGCTTCTCCTGGGGACTTTCAGTGCCTATTGTGTGGTACTGTTGTGTGTTTGTCTATGGAACAGAACTGCTCCTGCCACCTTCAGATGAAATGTGTGCAAGCAATGGCCCTGTTTCCATTTTTTATAGTCAGTATCTGCCACATGGTTTCTTAGAGGTTGAGTAAAGACAAAGCTGGGAATAAATCCATTGCACATTCTTACACACACACACACACACACACACACACAGTACTTTTATTAGGTTAACACCTGCATTTGCAATTTTTAAGGACTTTAATGTCTCCTGTGTTTGGCATATAGGCACGAAGAGTTTGTAACTGAAGCTAAGATTTAGTGTGATTTGAAGTATGTGGAGTTACTCTTTTGCATCAGCTGTTTTGAAGCAGCGCAGTCTGTTTTTCAGACCAAGCAGAGAATAGTCCTGGGGTTTGAATTGGGTTGGGTTCAAAGCAGGTGGCCAGTGCTGTGTGGGAATCTGGCCCGAAACACACCTATGCTCCATCTGGCACGTCTAATTCTGTCTGTTTGGATCCTTGGGAAAATGCCAGGAGTAAATAGACAAGTTCAGGATCTGAGATGTGGAGGGAGAGTTCGGCTGATGTGCAGTGCTTCTTGGTTCATGGTGAACGTGGATGGATTGGTTGTGGAGGTAACATTTATAGTCCCACTAGCATTGCTAACCCATAGACAGATCCTGCATCTGTCCGGGGAGCTTTTATACCCCTGTGGAGCTGGCTGCAGGTTGGTGGTTGCGGATACTCAGTGGATGATTGGAGTCCTCTGTGGTTTTTCAAGGATGGAAGGAAATATGGAAAATAGGTCCTGGAAGGTGTCTGCACAGAACGTTTTCCGTGGCGGCCCAGGGGCCGTAGTGGTAGGGTAGGCACACAGGGTGTGCTTCCACCTGCATGGCCGCTCATGGAACAGGCCTGGCGGTGACCAGGGTCAGTGACAGCACAGTGGAGGGTCAGCATGTTTGTGCAGTTTTGCCTATTTTTGGAATCTTTTCTGTTTTACATGGAAAATAGGAAGGAGAGCTTTATGAAAGGAAATGCAGAGTTCTGTGAACACAGAAAGGTCATTATGTTGGTCTTTTAGTCATTATTTTATTCTGTTTACAGTTTTTTCCATTTGGAAGAATGGATGACTTTTCAAAACTTCATAGCTTTGTGTTTTCTTGTGTCTGGCCTGCCATCTTTATGTGATTTACCTGTGCTTATTCTTTTTCCTCTGTTAACTGATAATGGAACTTAGAAATAAAATTTCCAACATCATCTTCAAACGATGTGAAATGCCAGTTATTGAATCTTTCCCTTAAAACAGAAATATATGAGAGATGAAAACATGTCTACATAAAAAGATGTACATGAATGTTCATAGCAGCGTTACTTAGAATATCCAAAAATGAAAACCATTCATATGTATCAACTGAATAAAATGTGGTCTATCCATACATTGGAATTTGATTCAGCCGTGAAAAGGAATGAAGTACTGACACAGGCTGCAACCTGGGTGAACCTTGAAAACATGCTCTGTGAAGGAAACCAGTCACAAATGCCCACATACTGCATGATTCCATATGTGCACAGTGACCAGTATGGACAAATCTATACGTACAGAAAATGGAGTCATGTCGAATAGGGTTTGGGTAATAAAGAGTGACTGGTCATGTCTAGGGGCTTTGTTTGTGAGGTAATGAGATGTTCTAAATTGAGATAGTGGTGATGGTCATATGACTTTAAATATCCTAAAAATCACTGACTTGTATACTTGAAATGGGTGGATTTTATGGTATGTGATTATATCTCAATAAAGATGTTAAAAAAAATAGACTGCATAAGCCCCTATGAAGACAACTCCATTTTGAGGTGTTTTATAGTTGCGGGAGTCCCATAAAACATGTATTCCCATGTCAGGGACGCACAGAACCCTCACATGCAAGCTGGCTGGTTTTAGTTTTGCAGACCATGTGCACACGGGCTTTCTCCAGCCTGCCCACTCCCTCCTGCTGCTGTCTGCTGAGTGTGTAAGTCCCTGGTCGCTCCTTGTTGTCCCCACTCCTTCCTTAAATGCTTCACCCACTGAGCAGCCATTCTCCTTCCCCCCCAGCTCATCCGAGTGAAGCTCAGTCGGGACGACCCCCGTGGAAGAGCTTGCCCTGCTCTCGGTGTCCGGTCTTCGCTACTCTTGAGCCCTGGCGAACCTCCCAGGCTCTGGGCGCCTCCGTGGTCCTGTCTTCATCTCCTCATGCTCAGAAGTTCTGGGCTGGCCTCCTGCTGCCAGGCCGCCGAGTGCAGTGGGCCTGGTTGGGTGTGGTGCTGAGGGGCCCGTGAGGCACAAGTGAGGGGCGTGCAGTGGTTTTCAGCAGGGCGGGCAGAGCACACCCACACTGCCTATGAGGATAGTTTGCTTCTCTTCCTTTGACATGATGGGCTTTTCCCTCAGGTCAAGCACATTTCAAGCTGTTGAGACTTAGGGTATGTTTTGCCTGGGAGGTTCTTCAGAATTCCTTATTATCTCAGGCTATGCATATTATGAATGACATGCTCAGAAGTATTCCCTTTGTAAAGTGTAACTAAATGCATAATGTACATAGACAACTACAGACACACACATTCATGAAGTTGGTATTTTTCTGTGGTATAAATTTAACTGGTTTTAGAGATCACAGGTAGTACTCTCCCACTTTTGATGTTTTTTAATACTTAGAAACATAAGACAGTTTTTTGGAATTTAGATTTATTTCCTGGTGTATAGTTTTTCTTGTTATTTGTAAGGCATCTCTTTAGATGAGAAAACTAATCAATGTTATAGGGTTTATATTTCTGAAAAAGGCCTCTGAGGTATTTTACAATAAAAAATCAATGTTTCCTTCTTTTAACTCTTCAGAAAACTCACTGTATATCTCAAAAGCTGTAAAACCCATTAAAGAAAAGTTGTGATAACAGATTGAAAACACAAAGAAGCGAGTGCCATTTTTATGTAAGTGGTTGATAGAATAGTGGGCTTTTCTATTTCTCTTTGGTGCCCAATAAAAACTGGAAAAAAATTTCATGTCTGTGTTTTAATTTTCTTTTCTAAATCCAATATTAAATCCAGAATCTAAAAAAGGAAACTATTTCCCATGGAACACACCTTCTTATACCACAGAGGTGTTTAAGATGTATGATTGACAATTCTAAAACCAAATGTACCAAGCCATATGTGCACAGTAGTCAGCGAGGTTCCCGCCCAGCAGGGTTACGGTATTCTCTACACTGAGATTGCTCGTATTGCAGCACGCAGTACCTGAGAAGAGGGAGGCCCGGTGTACCCGAGATGGGTTCCTGATGTGCCACCACACAGGATGTGACTAGTCACTCAAATCCACGCAAGTTGAATGCAGGATTTCGGCACCTTTTCGGCTTTGTTAGAAGCGGACAAATCAAGAAGATCTGTACGTGAAAGTACATCATTTGGATTGATAACTAAATAATTACATCTGTAAGATGGTGATATTTCAGCATTTGTACTTTCTCAGGAATATGACAAAAGAATATTTTAAATTATGAGGGCACATATTAAATCTATCAGGAATCCTTTTTTCAGGAAAAGCTGGGAAGCTAATAAACCTCGTGGGGTCCGTTTTATCTTTCATATTTTTATGACCTACCTTTTAAAACAAAGATGTTGCCAAAACATAATTAGCCGAAAGCTTGGTGGTGTTTTTTTTCTCCTAGGAGGCAGCCACATAAGAGTGATGTCCGTGGGCCAGGGTTCAGAAGAACAGATTCCAGTGTTTGTGTGTCTGAGAGCAAGGAGCAAACCTCTGTAGCCCAGCATGCTTGGCTTCTAAGTACCACTTACTTCATGGGATAATTGTTAGGGTTCCAACAGAGGATGTGAAAAACACATTGTAGGAAGTAAAATGGAGTTGATGTTAGCTGTACTGTTGTTTTCTTTTTGTTGAGAATGGTTTTCAGTGATTTAGGCTCATTTGAATAAACTCTTCTAAATTGTTGCTTTTCATCTCCTTAGAACTGCTCTAGGTGTGGGAAGTTGAATGTGTGGTAAAACTATCCTCCCCTAAAATATTATGGAAATATTCTGCAATGTATGAGATAAAATCCCACTGCTATTGATTTAGACGTTTCACAGATATCCATAATGGAAGAGATTTTCAATTTTTTGGTTTTTGCCTACAGTAGTTTTGAACTTGGGTGAGTCTCGTAAATTCTGTGAGCCTCAGTTTTCCCATCTGGAATATGGGAATGTTCTTTTGTTGGCATTAATGAAGATTAAGTGATTTAATATAGGTAATGCCATTGTTATAAAATAGACACTTAGTCAATATTAGATTTTTTTCTTTTTCAGATAATGGCTAATTCATAAGGTCAACTTGATTTGTATTTAATTTATGGTGCTGTCATTTTTCAAGGTGTTGTTAAAGGGTTACTTTTTTCTTCTCTAAAAGTACTGTAGAAATTCCAGTATTAGTATTTACTAACAAATCAGTTAGAAATAGAAGAAAAAAATATTCTGATCCCCCAGTAGTTAAAGTTGATCCTTTTACAGATCAAGGTGAGTAATATTTGTGCAACTGTCTTAGTTGTGTGGGCTTTTTTTTTTTTTTACTATTAGCTCTTATTACTTTAAAAAGCAATTGCAGCTGCCATATTGCAAGATCAAAGGAAATTATGTAAAATTTCTTTGCTATAGTTATAATATTTTAAGAGACATTGGTTATACAATTTTCATTAAAATATCTTTTGAAATTTGGAAAGAATAAAATTAGAAACTGTAAATACTATTGATAATTGTAAAAAGGTCTTTAAAGACCTTTAGCATTTTTCTTTTTCTTTTTTTTTTATAAAGATTTATTGTTTTCTATAGACAGAGAGAGACAGAGAGAAGGGGGAGGGCCCAGAGCAGTCTCCATAGTTGTATGTCATCAGTTTTCGACATGGTTTCATTCCACACAGGCACGTGGGGGACTCACAGGGTGGAAACTGGGCTGGGGGCCTTGCGCATGGGAAGCACTCCCAGTTCAGCATATGGGTCCACTTGGGCCGGGGCCAGGCTCAATCTTTGGGGTCACAAAGTGAGCACTTAATCAGCTGAGCCATCCTTGCTTCCCGAAGACCTTTAGCATTTATTAACTAGTGGTTCTGAGAATACCCTGCAGCTCAAAGAGATAATCTGACTTATAAAATAAGATGGAAAAGTCGACAGTTTGGTGACCTTTCTAATCCTTTATGATGTAGGTCTCTATAATTCATGTGTCCATAACACTTCTTTACCCTTGTCTGGATTTTGAACAGCTATGGAAGCACTACAGCTTTTGCTTAGGTGGGTGGTTGTAAGGGTTGACAGATTGATGCAAGTTTTAATGCCTCAAAGGCTCAGTTAAAGGCACCCAAAGCCTGTGGCCTAAAGACTTCAGCAAAGAATTGATCTATTTATCATACTAAATAGGGGGTGGTGCCTTGAAGGTTTGCTCAGGTTGTGGGTATGGCCATGTTTTTACATCAGACTTGCCAAGTTACCAACAATGCACTGGTGGCTTCATATTCAAGGAGACCACCTCCTCTCATTCATATTTTCAGCATCACAAATAGAAAGTTGTCTTTTCTTTGAGGGTCTTAAACATCTTGTTAATTATAACAGCACTTTCCCCCTCTTTTCATATGTGTTTAGGGAAGTTGTTAAGCAGTGATTAAAATAATAAAGCTTACCTAGTTGTACAGTGTTCACATTTTGACTTTGATCCCTTCTGGTATTTGTAAATATTGTTTTACAAGAGTGCATTTGAAATCCAGAGCTTTTGTTTAAGATTGGACAAGAAAAAGAGAGACAGCAGCACAGGAGACTGGAATTTATATACATCTCTTCTCTTCACAACCTCCTGTGTTCTTGTGCTTTGCGAATGAAAGAAGACTAGTGTTTTCAAAAAGTTTCCAGAATACACCATCATTTTATATCAAAACTGTAGAGAAATAACTCTGGGGGAGTTTTTCTTCCCACCTTTATTTGGGGTAGTACATATACATTGTGAAGAGTATCCCCATTGAGTTAATGACCATATCCATCATCTTACATATTCATCTCATTTCATTAGTGAGAACATTTAAGTTCTATTGTCTTATTGGGGTCAGGGGGTTAGGGGGTTAGGGGGTTAGGCAGATCTTAGTCTGTTTAGATATGTGGGGTTTTAATCCTGGAGCAGAAGAGTTTTATGTCCTGAGATAGTGACATTTTCAGCTCAGTCTTTGCTTTTGGTGCCATTAAGCTTTTTAGGTCAGGACTGATGATTGACAGCTCTTGCGCAAGAGGAACTGTGTTGGGCATTGTTTATATGCCTGTCAGGTTGGACTGTTGTTGAGAGAGTACCTTTAGCAGGGATACATATCATGTGTGCTCAGTTCCAGTTCATTGAGGGGTTTTGGAGAAGTAGGAGGAGAAGCTAGAAACAGTGGCATCAAAAATAGTAACGGTAATGCCATTATTATTATCAGGGGTAATGGTTCACATTTATTGGGGATTTTGTGTATCAGGTCCTAAGTGCTGTGCTCAGTGCTTTATGTGTGTACTAAATCCCATGGAGTGGTGGTATCAGTGTAATACCGAGTTTGCAGGTGAGGGCTCTTGGGTTAAAGAGGATACGAAAGTTGCAGAAGGTTGCACATCTGATGCATGGCTTGGCCTTCTCTGACTGCAGACCCTGCACTGTGACTCACTGCACTGTGACACAATGATGTGGCTCATGTGTTTTAGGATGTTGCAATTCCATCAGAAAGAGTAAACAACCCCCACAGGAGCAGACAGGTTATATTCTGACTTGGGTTTGCTAGAGTGGCTTGTGGGTTTAGGTTAGAAGTGTACCTTTGGGATGACCAAGTTGGTGTGGGTGAAGTGAAGTAGACCAGCTAGCTGTTGAAGACGCTTGTGGTAGACCAGTGGCATTGGCATTGCTTGGAAGCTTGTTAGAAATACAGAATCAGGGGAAGCCAGGATGACTCAGTGGGTTAAGCGTTCACTTTGCAGCCAAAGAGACCGAGGATTGAATCCTGGCCCCGGCCTGTTTGGACCCATATGCTGAACTGGGGAGTGCTCCCAGTTCAGTTCTCACCAGGGTGAGACCCCGGCCCAGTTCCTGCCCTGTGCAGCCCTGCGCCCACTTGTGGCATGAAGCTATGTGGAAAAACCAATGATGTGCAACTATGGAGACTGTTCTGGGCCCTCCCCCTTGTCTCTGTCTCTCTCTCTGTATTTCTTTCTCTGTCAAAAACAATAAAAATAAATCTTAAAAAAAAAAAAGAAATACAGAATCATGGACCTCATCCCATACGGTTAGAATCTGTACTTTAACAGGATCCCAGGGCTGAGTTGCTCTCAGCCCTGACTGCAAGTAGGAACTCCTGAAAGGTTTTGCAAGAACCAATGCCTAGTCTGCACACAAACCAAGGGAATCAATCAGGTGTCTGGGTAGGGGTCAGATACTGGTATTTCTACACAGCTTCTGAGCCGTTCTCTGTGTGGTCCAGGGGGAGAGCTGCTGGTCTAGAACTTCTAGAGCCTTTGGGGTTGTTGTGTTAAGTGCTGTGGGGACCCTGCTCCTTCTTTTAGCTGTGCACAGACACTTCCAGAATATACCGTAAGTTGAGAGGATCAGCCAGGCTGCTCAAAGGCTTGTCACTTATGTGCCTTTTCATTTCTGACTTTTGAAGTCACTCAATTTTTCTGCCTGTTAGTTTGGGCTTTTATTTGTGGAAGCAATTGACAACACCTATATTAGGTATTCATTAGGTTTTATCTGTTAACTCTTAATGATGTCTAGTCTGAGTTTAATGACCACTTTCCTAACAGAAGTGGGTTAGGGGGTCCAGGAGGGGTAGTAATCAGTGTGGTGGGATAGTAATGTATGGAGTGAGCGTGCAGGGAAAGGTCAAGTTGAGGAAAGTATGTGAGTGAGTGTGAATCAGGTGATGTCCTCTGTGTCTGTGACATACACAAACAGGACAACTACGATCTCTGGTTTGAGGGAGAGCAGGGAAGAGGGTTGTTGAGCAGTGGACTAAATAGATGCTCCTCTTGCTAGAGTTTCTTTTCAGCTTGCTTGCAGATATACATTTGTATGTTGGGGAAACAGTGGGAGAGAAATCTAGGCACCCGTTCAGAAGGCCAGTCGGGGGTTGTTTTTATGGACTCTTTCATACTAAAAGCAGGAGACAGGACCGATGACCCAGCTGCCGTTCTTTGCACTGAAGGCTCATGTGGCCACTGGTCCGTGGGCCTTGCGGCTCCCCTTCCCTGCCTCCTGCCATACAGGCTGCACCTCGCAAGCCTGGAGCCCAGCGCAGTACTGTGTGTGTGCCACAACTGGCCAGCAGTGATGAACACAGCAAGTCATTTCCTCCAGGGCGCTGTCAGAGCTGCAAAGCGCAGTGACTGGTAGAGATACTTAAACCGTCGTCTTCAAATACACTGCAGCTGTATGCACTTAGTGCTGAATTTTCTTCCTTGTTCAGCAGTTTTAAATAGCATGTAACCATAAGTGGATTAGTGAAGGTGTTGCTTGAACATGAATGTATATTTAGGTATTGCTATATAACAAATCACCTAAAATAAGGTGACCGATTTTTAACAATTTGTCCTGCATCCCGCGGCGTTTTTAAAAAGTCCCGATTTTTGGAAAGAATGCACGACAAGCTAGGGAATGGGGGGAGATAGACCAAATTTTTAATCAAGAACTCCCTCCCCCCTGGTCAGTGGTGTCCCGCTTTACCAATGTTAAAATCTGGTCACTTTAACCTAAAACTTAATGGCTTCCATCAACAACTGTCTCATGATTTTGTGGGTCAGGAATCCGGGCAGGGCTCAGCGGGGTCAGTGATTCTTCTGCTGCACTTGGGGTGAGTGGGGGATATTCAGCTGGCAGATGACCTGCTCTGTGGGTCCTGGATGGCGCCCTCCACAAAGCTGGTGGTTGGTGGGGGTAGCTGGAAGCTGACCCCAGCGCCTTGCATGTGGGGTTTCCAGCAGGTCTGGGGCGGTTGGGCTTTGTTTGCTGAGGCTCTGGGCTCCTAGAGAGAATGCTCCCAGAGTCAGGAAGAGGACGCTGTCACTCTCTTCAGACTTAAGCCTGGAAGCCAGCACAGCCCATTATCCCTGGTTCTGTGTGCCAAAGTAGTCACTAAGTGACCCGGGTTCTGGGGGGGGGGGGATGAATGTCAGTACCAGGAATGTCAAAGGACGTGGGCCATCTATTTTGTCATGACTGTGTATGCACACGTGTGTGTGTGTGTTGCATGTGACTTCAAACGTTCAGTCCTTTTATTGTTTTACGTTGTTTTAAAATTGTCCTTTTCTTGACCTGGGCATGGGTAATAAAATGTGTATCCCAAGCTTTTGGAGCCTACAAACCTAAGAAGTAGATTGTATTCATCATTCACGAGTCCAGAGATCTGATGGATTTAAGAACGCTTTTCTAGGCTGTCGCGTAGAAAGAGATAATGATAATAACACCTTAGATTTATGTGGCATCTTTTTCTCAGAGGTTCAAAGTGGTGGTGCCGCTCCTGATCCCTTTATTGGAGTGCCATGTGGGCAAATATGCCGCAGTTGCCCGAGTTCATACGTGGCAAGGAAATGAGGTCATCCCCCCTGTCTGCTAATGGACAGTGCTAGGAGGCTCTTCTGTTCATCTTTCTACTGATCAGAACTTGAGTTCTTAGGTAGGATTCTGAAAAATGATGGAGATCAACTTTTGTACATCTGGTGACATTTTAAATTACACACCATTTGCCAAAGAAATGTCATGTTTATAGAGAACAGTTGTTTTTCTAATGTGAAAAATCTGTCTTTCTGTCTGTCTATCTATCTATCTCTACAATATCTATATTTTAATTTTGGTAGATGCTGATAGGTATTGCATCACAGAGATGTTTCATTTTAATTGATTAAATTCTGTGTACTCAGCAAAGAAGAGACAGACAGTGCAGGTAGTTAGGTGGCCACCCCCACTGATGATGTGTGGACTGAGGGTGACATCTGAAGTGGGGAACCCTTGTCCTCTGTGTGGTATTTGTTCCTCCATTTCTCAGTTTCCACATCAGGGAAGCATCTCCCTGTGCTTGTCGTTGATTGCTTGGGATCTTCAAGGATAGTTTAACAGTATGTTACATTAATTTGCCCCTGCTGTTTAGAGCCTAACCTTTGAGTGAGATGCAAGTCCACTGTAATGCTCCAAATACAGTCACTCAGCTTTGCCTAAAATGAGACACTGTTCATGTAAAGTTGAGAGGTATCAGGCTTTGGGAATGAACAGCTCTGCAGCCCCCATTTGTATGGGTGTCTGCAGGTTCATGAACCTCTGCCCCCTGTGAAATGACCATGACACCCATTTCCCGCAGAGTAAACTTCCCGAGGACAGCTTTCATTACATGCTGTCCATGACAGAGAAGTCCATGGCTCCGCGTGGCTTTCCAGGTTGCATTCGTTTGTCAGCCTGTGCGAGGACCCCGCCTACCTTTTCCGTTGACCTTCCACCCCTTCTCCTCACTCTGCCCGAGATCACCACAGAGCTGACGCTTGAGTTTCCCTGCACCGTGGCCAGGTTGTCCCCTGGCCTGGAGTCCTCCTTCCCTTGTTTCCCCTCTTACCTTGGTTTTTTTCATTCTCTCCTCTGTACTGCTGCCAGAGCAGTGGTTTTTGTTTTGCTTTGTTTCGTTTTGCTTAGAAAGTTTGAGAGGCCCACATTGTCACCAGGGCAGTCGTGTCCGCCCACCCCACCAGTGGGTTAAGGACAGGCTGTCTCCGCCTGGGCTCCACGTGCCGCTGCCTGAGCCTCCGCTGGGCCGTCTCTGCACTGCCCTCGGCTCGGCCTAAGTGGTGCCCTCCCCGCCTCCTACCCACAACCCAGAGAGATTCAAAAATAGACACGTTCAGTTAAAGGGATATAAGTAATCACTGTGCAAACATGCACTTTTTGAAAGGCAGTTCCCCGGTAATCTTGACTGTGTTATGATGTGTTTTATTACTTGTGCGTAATTAAAAGTGGATGAACTCTTAAGCGACAGTGAGCTAATACCATCGACAAGGGCTTCTTAAATGTGCTTCTTTAGCATGAAATCATCCCCGCAGCCATCTCCATGAGAAGCCCACAGCGTCTTCCGCCTTACACTGCAGACAACTGTGGATTGACACACTGGATTTACTGTGCTCCTATGTCACCATAAAGAACATGGGTGGATATGCAAGTCCCAGGTGGTGGATGACTTGTCCATAAAGTGGATAAGAGAGGATGAAATGTATCCTTTGTGGAAAAACAGGGTCCTTGAAAACTGCAGGGCAGCTATGACTAATACTGTAGCTAATTAAGAAATACGCCTCTGGCTGAGTAGAGCCAATTTTTTTTTTTTTTTTTTGTATCTTTTATAATTGAATCTGAATGAATATTAAGGTTTGTCTTTTTTTTTTTTTTTAATTAGCCATACAGAGTGGAGTCTGTGAAGCATTGGTAATAGAACAGGTGCTGCTATATTGATGAAAACATTTTTTGAACTGAGTAGGGAAAGAGAACTGGAGGCTGGAGACACTCATCTTTATTGACCTTCCTTCTAAGAATTAGGTGGACCCTTGGACTCTATTCTGCCATCCCTGGTCTTCTCACTGCCAGTGTTGGGCAGAGCAGGATATCTGTGCAGAGTATGTGAGTGCAAACGCACCTGCCCCAGACGTGAGCCATCCGTTCCACAGGTGTCTGGAGAGGGTTCGGGGGGAGTTAGCTGCCGTCCGGAGAGTGGGAGGCATAGGAAGGAGTCCACGTGGAGCCCAGGGTTGGCGTCTTACAGTGTGCAGGCCCTGGCGTTAGAGTAGGTAACATCACCACTTGAGCTCCCCGAGGAGGTGCTGCGTGGTGGGAACTTGTGCTGTCCTGTCTCCTGATGCCTCATCTCAGTGTGTGTCCCTCATTCTTGCCTCTAACCGAGGAGGATCCGTTCTGTGGAAGACCTGGTTCTTTCAGTCATCGCTGGCTGTGCTGAAGCACGCCTGCAGTGGGTGGGGCTGGGCTGTCCTGGCCCCGGTCACTGCTCTGAGGACCGCACACTGTTGCTGGCAGCAGGCTCCATGTGTTGGGTGCTTTGCAAGCCTTGGTCACCAGCAGCACAGTGCAGCATCAAGAGTTACTCAGGTCCCGGAGACGGTTACTCAGGTCAGGGTCGCCCAGACCTAGCGTGCTGTGTGGCTGCTGCTCTGTGGTGACAGGCACACATTTTTGTGCCTTGTACTCAGAGTGGCATAGAATGTCATAAAATAGTAACGTCTGGTCAGATTTAGGAATGTTCTTAGGGGAGTTGTATTTTGTGTTGTCTGACTGAATAGAGGACGAAGCACTTTAAGACTAGTTAGACACTCACTTGTTTTCGTTTCTCCAGTGGGATTATTTGAATTTTATGATGCTTCCAAATGACCAACTAAAGAGTGTGGGTCTGTGTGGGCATGTCCCCGGATATGTCTTCAGAATGTGCATGTCTGTGTGCACTGCTGCATGCGTATGCGGCTGTGTGTGTGTGTGTGTGTGTGCGCGCGCGCGCGTGTGCCTGCATTTGGGAGGCTAAGAGGGAAGGCACTGTTGTTGCTGAAGTGTTTGAGTTTTCCAGAGAAAGACGGGATACATTTTACAGTCATAGGTTCTCTTTTGGTGTCTTTCAAGTAATAAACGATTCTCTTATGTGATTCCCGTGGATTAAAGAAATGCGGTCAGTTTTTGGATGGTCAGTCAATCTTAAAAAAAAAAAAAAATCCATTTATATTGGTATACATTGCTGGAATATTTACTTTTCATCTTTTTGGTTTTTCTTGAGGACTCAAAAAAAGAATTTAAAATGAAATCCCTTTATGTTAAAGAGGACACTCACTCTTTTTTCCCCCCTTTGCTGGTAATCCAAGTTCTTGTTTACTTACAGCCCCTGCATTACATGATGGCTGGTGCTTCCGCAGGGCCCGTAGCGAGAGAAGGGAGTGCCCGCTGGGCTTACACCAGGGCAGTGAAGAGCTTGCCCACCTCATCACAGGGAGGGCAGAGCTTTCCCGTTGCCGTTCTCGGGTGCGTTCAGCTCATCTACCATGGGCACGCGCACCGTGCTACCGCCAGAGACGATTTTAGCCCCCACCCCCCTTGTTTATGCTGCAGCATCATCACCGTGCCTGCTTCCTTGGGGAGCTGACTGACTGGTAAATTAGTGCCGGCAGAGGAAGTGGACGGGCACCCTGAAAGTGTGTTTTATTTCAACACATAACACTCCGCAATTTATTTTATTGGATTTTGTCCTTCGACTGAGAACACCACAAGAAATCCTATTACAGCCTAGAAACTGCTTGCTCATAGCCGATTACAGGCTTCAGAGTGTGTTGCTGTTGCCTTTGAAAGCGCATAAGCCTTTAATAAATGAGGCAATTTCCAGATTCATCAATAATTAACCAGGAAACACGACAAGTTTTATCCCAGCCCAAAGCTCCACAGTGTTTTAGGCCGTCTGCTCCTGCAGATGAAGGCTCTTTGTAGTTTCTGACTCAGCGTCTTGGAGCACAGGCTTCTTCCACAGGGACACTGGTCTGCGCAAGCTTGATGCACGTTTTCTTCAAAAAATGTTGAGCTTTAATTCTTTACAATAAAATAAATACATATTACAGGAAATTTGGAATGTACGAATATTTTAGGCAATGAAAAGTCACCCATAATCTTTCTTTATTTAAAGACTTATTGTTTGAGAGAAGGGGCGTGTGCGTGTGTGTGTGTGTGTGTGTGTGTGTTGTGTGGGTGAGAGAGAGAGAGAGAGAGAGAGAGAGAGGGAGAGAGAGAGAAGGAGAGAAGGGTCCAGAACAGTCTCCATAGTTGTACATCATTAGTTGTGACAGTTTCATTCCAGACAGGTGGATGTGGGGTCATGCAGGGTGGGAACTGAATTTGGGGCCTCCTGCATGGGAGGCAAGAACCTTCGCTGCCACCCCCGTGGTTACCAGCTGTACCGCACTTCAGCACATGGGTTTGCATGGCCAGGGCCAGGCTGGGAATTGAATCATGGTACTTGCAGTTGCAAGACAAGTGCTTAAGCTGCTGAGCTATCCCAGCATCCTCTAAGTCACCCATAATCTTGCCACCCAGAATAATCTAATATTTGAGTATTTCTTTTCTGTCTTTCTTTCTGGTGTTTGTGTATCTATAAATGGAGATGCCTTTTTATTTATTTTTATGTTTAAAGATTTATTGTTTTTGGGAAGGTGAGAGAGAGATAGATAGAGAGAGAGAGAGAGAGAGAGAGAGAGAGAGAGAGAGAGAGAGAGAGAGAGAGAGAGAGAGAAGGGGAGGGCCCAGAGCAATCTCCACAGTTGTACATCATTAGATGTGACATGGTTTCATTCCATCAAGTGGATGTGGGGCTGTGTGGGACAGGAATCAAACGGGAGTTGGGGAGGCTCCTGCATGGGAGGCAAGAACCTTCACCACCAAGCCATCCTGACGGTTACCAGTTGTGCTGCAGTTCAGCATGTGGGTTTGCACAGGCTGGGAATCTAACCCTGGACCTTGCGATTGCGAGGCAAGCGCTCAACCGCTGATTTAACCTGGTATCCTGCAGATACTTTTTAAATAGTTGTACTCATGATGCACATTATTCCTACTTATTATACTTAATGCATTTGCATTTCCCTATGTTTTTTAAAAACTTGTAATAAATTTTAAAGGCTGTTTAATGTTTCATTGTATGGATATATACACATAGTTAATTATTTGCCCATATTGGAAATTTAGTTTGTTTCCCCATTTTTCATCATTTAAAAATATTATAATAATCTTAGTGCATAAAATTTGATTCACAACTTGGGTTATTGATTTAAAGTAAGTGCATAATTATTGGTGGAAAGCCGTGTACACCTTTAAGGCTCTCAGTTTGTGCATTTTGCCCCAGTTTGCTTTCCAGGAAAGCTGTGCCGGTGTACGCCTGGCTGGCATGGACAATCGCTCTCTGCTTTGGCCAGGGAGACCCACTGGGTCCGTGGGTGACAGTGCTGCTCCTGCTTTGCAGCTGTGCTTCCCTGGGCCCAGGGATGACATCTCCAGCCTCATTTGGATCCTGTTAACAGGGCTCTAATACCTGCTCCTTGAAGATCAAATGAGATCTACGAGGCTGTCTGGAAAGTATCCAGCTATGTAACCATTCTTGTTATATTGACAATGGCTGGATTTTTTCTGGACAGCCCTCGTGCATGGAAAGGGCCTGACCTTACACTTGGTCCAAGGTAGGCAGTTAGTGGATGGTCGATGTGGAGAGTGATCTTATGTCCACTGTTTAGATTCCTCCATGTTAATGGTGCAGAGTGGTGGATTGGGAGATAAAAGGTGACTATGTGGACTTGGTCTACATTTCCAGGGAGACACACAAAGTGCTTCTTTGAACTGGGATTCTATGTAAAACAGTTTGAAAACTGATGTTTAATATTCAGGAACTTATTTTTGCCCTTGAGAATGTTACACGGAGTGTCTAGGTGTTTCCCGCCTGTCCACGCGGCTGCCTGAGTTTTGCAAGCCCGTGGGAGGACTCTGGCTGGTGATTTGTCAGTGCATGTCACCTAACCCTCCCCTCTGCTCTGGGTGTGAGATGATGATTTTCACAACTGGTTATGACTGTGAAGCTTATCTTTTTTCCACTTTAAGTTTTATATATTTCATTTGCCTCTTTGGTCTTCTTCAGATATTTCTTCCATCTTTCATGTGATGCAAAAATGCTGAGTATGTGCGACATTGTTCATCCAGCTGCTTCCATGCTCTCAGACTTGATTTAGACCAGTTGTGAAGTTCATCCACTCTTGGCAATTTCCTTGACAATTCTTGTTTGGTGACCCCCTTCTCATGGAGGTAGATACTTTTGTTAATTAAGATTCTGGGGAAGCCGGGATGGCTCAGTGGGTTAAGCGCTCACTTTGTAGCGCCAGGGACCGAGGATCGAATCCTGGCACCGGCCTGTGCGGAACCATGTGCTGAACTGGGGGGGGGGGGGAACCAGTTCAGTTCTCTGTCTCTGTATCTCTCTCTGTCAAAAAATTAATAAAATAAATAAATAAAAACTTAAAAAAAAAGATTCTGCCATTTGTGGAATCTTTATTATTTCTTCCTTCTTTTCTTTTGATTGTGTTGTATTTTCCCTATTAGATGTGGAGAATGTGTCTTTGTTATCTGTTGTGTTTGAATTAATCTGTACTTGTTTAGTACTGTTCATATGAACTGAGTTTTATTCTGTATTCTGAAAGTGAATTATTGATTTATAGTGATTTTTGTTATGTCTCCAAGGATTGAGAAAAGATATAAAAGACCTAGAAATTTTTTGGTTATTTGACTCTGAGCTGCATGTGGTGCTAGCTTTTAGACTAACCATTTTTGAGGACCTTTAAAAAGCTTATGGTAGTAACTCTGTATACCCGCTTTTGCTGCTTTATTTGTGTAATAGTCACCTTTTCTTTAAAGTTTGCAAGATACTTTTGCATTTCTATAAACAAATTATATGTGCATATTGGGAAACATACACATGTAGGATCCTGAATTTCATTTCTAAGTTTTTAAAATGTGTAGAGGAAGCAGCAGAAATGGATACATTTTAAGTGTGTCTTTACAGCACGCTGTGTAAATAGAAACATGGATTGGATCAGTGTGTGGATCTCCTATGCGGTCCCCTGTCGTGTGCTGGCAGGCGTGCTCCATTCCTTTCTAATCCCCGCACGTAATGAGATGCCTCTGACTATAGTAGTTACTTCCAATTGCCATTCATAGAATTGTTGGTCAGTCCTCCCAGGTGGCAGTGGTTGGTGTTTACACCGCCTTTGAGCATGTCAGCCGGCTTCTGCCATTCCTGGATAAGCCTGTACTGCCTGAAATTTTATATTTTAACATCTAATAAGATGTTTATTTATTTGGGCTAGGGCTAAGGTGACCAGATTTTAACATTGGTAAAGCGGGACACCATTGACCCGGGAGGAGGGGGTTCTTGATTAAAAATTTGGTCTATCTCCCGCAGTTCCCTAGCTTGTTGTGCATTCTTTCCAAAAATCGGGACTTTTTTAAAACGCCACGGGACACAGGACAAATTGTTAAAAATTGGGACTGTCCCGCCAAAAGTGGGATGTCTGGTCACCTAAGGCTAGTCCAGCATTGAATGTTGTGCCCTCACTTGGCTACTTTTAGTCTTTGATTATGGGTCAAAGCTTTGACCAGAACTCAGGATGGTTGACAGAAGAGAATCATTTGGCTCATCCTTAGCTCCTACAAGAGTATGAGTTTTTTTTTTAAAATATATATTTTTTTTATTTTTTTTGAGAGAGAGAGACAGAGACAGAGACAGAGAGAACTGAACTGAGGGAGCTCCCAGTTTAGCATATGGTTCCGCACGGGCCGGGGCCGGGGCTGGGATTCGATCCCTGGTCCTCGGTGCTGCAAAGCGAGTGCTTAACCCACTGAGCCATCCCAGCTTCCCCTAATGTTTTGAATTATCTTTTTTTTTTTTTTTATTGTTTTTGACAGAGAGAGAGAAAGAGAGAGAGAGAGATACAGAGACAGAGAGAGAGAACTGAACTGGGGGAACTCCCCAGTTCAGCATATGGTTCTGCACAGGCTGGGGCTGGGATTCGATCCTTGGCCCCCAGCGCTGCAAAGTGAGCGCATAACCCACTGAGCCATCCTGGCTTCCCAAGAGTATGAGTTTTGAAGTAGAAAATTACGGATATAAAGAGAAATGTATTTAAATCGTGGATTTTGATTTCTGACGTTTCAAAAGCATAACTATGTGATGCTCGTGCAAGTTTTTGGGAATTGAGGTCACTTGAGATTTGAAAAATTTTATTGTTAAAAGGGTAAAATCATTCCTCCTTTGTGTGTTTAAGTAAAAGTGTAACCTCACTTCCCAGATAGCTTAGGCCGAAATGTGAATAACTACTGTGAAACAATTATTTTCTTCATAAGAGTCCTTAGGATTCTTTGTCTAGTATTGAACAGTTTAATATTTCTTCCTGGAAATTAATTTAAATAAATTCCAGTACCTTTGTTTTAACCATTTCCAGCAGTTCTAAGGTAGTGAGGAAAGTTAGTTGATCCCTGACACCAACGTTTTGAGGAAGACATTAAAAGGCAAAAATTGAGAGGAATGAGTCCCAGCAAAACTACTATTGTAATGCATTGACGAGGATTTTTGTGTGATGGACAATTAGGTTCTCAATGGACAGGTTGGGAGTTCCACAAGATTAGATAGAAATGAAGACACAGGAAGAGAGAAGGGAAGAAAATTTTAAAAACAGTATATTTGAAAATACATGAAGAAAGCTTATTTCCACTTTGACTTGCTCTTTTGTTATTATCCACATCTTCATTGGATTAAGTAAAACTCCTAAAATAATTGGATCCTTTTACTCCTGTCTCAGGGGTGACAGTTTTCTTTCTTTAATTTTTACATCTTGCTATTTATATTGTATAACCTAAATTACTATTAACATTTGAGCATACTTTAGAGATTAGAATAAGAACTGTGGCAGTTTCAAAAAACACAAGGTGCACATATTATATATAGTCTGCTTCCATATAGTTACAGGAATGTGTTAAGTGATTTGAAAACATGCTAAATCAATAATAGTGTTTGTTTTAGACCGCTTGGGATATGGTGGGTTCCCTTTTTGTTGTTTGTAAAATTTTTATGAGGAAACACTTTCTTAGTGATTGGTTATATGTGATAAATTAAAACTGATTAACTTCTTGCTTTCATTTTACATGTACTAAAGGACTTACAGTTTTAAATAACAACATACACCCTGAGGTAGTTATTCCAAACAGAAGTTAAAGTCAACCAGAAATAGTTAAAAGTTCAAATAATGTACTTTAGAGGGAATATTTAGAAACCAAAATTTGTGTTGGGAGTTGCATCATTTAATCTGTTGTACTCACAAATGAATGCTTTTTAGCTGTTGTTCTTTGGATTAAAATAAATTAAAGTTGGTTCAGCCAAATGTTAAATTTTAATACAGTGACAAAGGTGGTATTCTTAAAAATGTTTTGGACTGACTGAGGTATAAATGCTTACTTTAAGTCCTTGGAGTAAAGTTGACATATGGGTGGACAACAGTTAACCTCTGTAGCGTTTTTATGTGTCGGGGAAGTAATTCATGCTGTTGCAGGTCTTCAGTCAGAAGAAGCGGTCAGCGCTCATGTTCAGATGTCATTGTGAGAACTGCAGTTATTCGTAGGAGCAGATTTCATAGGTAACCTTTTAAACTCCACTCCAGCATCAGTGGAGGCGGCTGGGCGCTGCTTCTGCTCTCCTCGTGCCTCAGAATCCTTGGTGAAAAGTCCAGCTCTTCTCACACTGCGTGATCAAAATGCGTTTGGGTTACACACTGTCCTTATGTCAGGCCTCCATAATTTGTTGGTGACTTCCTTTGCTATGATGCAAGTGTGTCCAGAAGCTAGTTTGGATGATAATGGAAGGAAAATTATGTGGTAATCATTGAGTCACGGTGCATTCTCTTACTCTGTTCTCGTTGCAAGTTAAAAAAAGCTGCAAGTTATAGCAACGGTGCCATAATTTCTCGGTAGGTGCCAGATTTGGGTATCATCTTTTAGAATGCTTAAACACTGTGAGGAGAAAATTTCATTAATTATACAGTTCTGTTTTTGTAAAAAGTTAAACACCTCCACGTCTTAGGCCGTATATGGTTCAGTATAGTTCAGTTCTGGATTATTTAGTGGGGCTTTGTGTTTGCCCATTGGTTCAGTGTTGGCTTTTTTACTCTACAGAACTGTGAACTCCAGGTCGAGGCCAATAGTATATTTTGTGTGTTTTTTTTTTTTTTACATTATGTATGATATCTATGGCGCAGAGCACGGTACAGTTGAAATTGTTAATTCCTGTTCTATTCCCCTTCCTTCCCCCAACTCCTGCATCCCCCAAGCCCTTGTTTATTCAAGAACAAATAATTGGAGTTGACTATCTCACAGGAAAAGACATGGTATATTTAGAGAATCAGATCCAACTTTGTTTTACCATTCTATTACGGAATCTTACTAAAAACACTGCCCGACTCTTGGTTTTATAAGTATTTGCCAGTTAGTTTTCCTTTGGAATCACGCATGAGCTGTGAAGGACAGCTGGAATCTGGTGGGCCTCTTTATTCTGCTTTTTATTTTCTCCGAATGAGGAAACCACCGGAAACCACTAAAACAGAATGGGACGTGACTGAGGGGCAGACAGGAAATACCAGTTCCCCTCCCAAAGCACCACAGCTCATCCCAGGACTGTGGCCCTGGTGTGGGGCGGGGTGGGCACGTGAGAGACCACAGCTGCCTTCTGCACTTTGTGCCTCTGTCACCTGAGCCAGCGGTATCTGCGTCTGTGCAGGGCCTCCTGAATGGGTGGTGTCGCCCAGGTTTCTTGGTTTGTGCTTATGTGAGCCTCTACATACACGCATGCACACACACTCACACTCAGGCTGGCTTAGTGGGAGAGGGGTGCTGCGTGTCCCCGAAGGTGTGAGCTTGATTTGGATACTGAGATGGAACTGAGAAGCCTGGGATGGGGGGAGTGATCTGCCCTCAGTTCAAGAAGAGCGCAAAGTAACTGTAAATACATCCCTTCAACTGTCGAAAACCCCAGTTGCTGTTCTTTCCCCTCACAGCTATGTGAAATAATATCTTGCTATTTAGCCTTCATATTGAGTTTCAGCTCCTTTCCGTGTATGGCATGGTGAGTGTTACATTTTGGTATTTCCTTATTACAGTGTATTGCATCTCACGTCTGCACTGATTATTGTTCTTTGTTAGTTTATAAGTCATGTTTAACTCAGAGACACAGAACAGAAAAGTATAACAATTTGGAATAATAGCCCCCCCCCCTTTTTTTTTAAATATAGCTTCTGTAAAAACTGTGGCAGAAGAGATAGACTGTTGTTCCTGGGGATAACCCAGGCAAGAGAAGATGACATTTCTACTTAGCTACGGCCTTATTAATGAATCCCAGTGGAGCTTTAACAGCAGAGCAGAATTTCCTCCTATTGTGATTCTCGATGACCTCCAAGAAATTGTTCCTTACGATAGTACTCATATGACATCTTTCTGATTATAGGCTTGTAATAATTAGATGTTTATCACCGGAAAACCATGCCATAAAATTTATTAATAGTGCAAGGGAAGTGCTTTTGCGCCTTATTGTGTAATTGTAATTTTATAATCTACATCATTCCAAATTGTTTTGAGAGGTCTATTGGGCTGAGTCCCTAAGAGTACTGCCATAAACTAATACTTGGACTTAAGTAGAGAATACTCTGAAAGCACCTAAGAAATTATACCCACACTTCCATTGTTGAAAAGCATCCAGGTCTAGGGGAAGAAACAGAAAACCAGGACAGTATTTGCTCACTGACTTTTGAGGTCCAGTTTTATAAAATATGTAGTAGCAACTTTAAAATCATTCATGTAAAGATACAGAAGGAAAATAAACTTCACAGTGTTTCTGTGGGGATTACCAACAGGTGTAAGGCATCTTCTATGCAGAAAAGATGACGGAGAGAAGAGAAGTGGGAGAGAGGGATGGGGATGTTGATCTCACATGCTGCTCAGTGGTACTAATGTCCTTGCTTATGTCTAAGCTACTGGATTCTCAGCTAGAACGGATCCAAAGAAGACGGAGACCCAAGAAAGCCACTGAGGAATTTGCCTATTTGTAGGAATTTCTTTGGAAAGGGCACATCTTCCCAAAAGGGTGAAGTGAGAAAGCCGTGTTCGATTTTTTTCATGTGTGAATCTCATCTGGATAGTATATGCAACTTTGCATTATATGTGATTGAAATGTTATAGTAAATGAGCATCCTCTACTGATTGTACTATCCACACCTCACTTTTAGCCAGTGGGTTTCTAGTAGAAAATGTAGAAAGTAGTTGATAGCTTCATACTTGCTTTTTGGATGGTGAGTATAATTTTATAGATATTAATGCTGATTGGTTAAATAAATATAGTGTGTATGCTGTAGGATGCTAGGTTTTTCTAAGTCAGAATCTTACAATTTTGTTTGTCCATAAGCTGTGGTTTGGCTATCTTTGTGACAGAAATGCTGGTCAACCTCACTTTAAGGAAATGTGATGGGTAAAATGGAGATGGATTTTCTTTTGTTTGTTTTGTTTTTTGACAGAGACAGTGAGAGACAAAGAGAAGGGGGAGGGCCCAGAGAGGTCTTCATAGCTGTCCATGATCAGTTTTTCGACATGGTTTTGTTCCACACAGGTGGGCGGGGGGCCTCACAGGGTGGGAACTGGGCTGGGGGCCCCCCACATAGGAAGCACACCCCAGTTCAGCATATGGGTCTGCATGGGCTGGGCCTGGGATTTGATCCTCGGTCCCCGGGGCTGCAAAGTTAGCGCTTAACCCGCTGAGCCATCCTGGTTTCCCCTGAGATGCATTTTTAAACAAGATGCATGCAGAAGAAAATCCCACTAGATCTTTTAATCAGCAAGCTCTTTATTAACTGTTTAATGCACAAATTTATTTGGAATTTTTGGTCAAAAATCATCAAATTATTTTCGTAAAAAGATCAGTGTTTCAAAAACGTCTGCTGTTGTCCAATACATTCTTTTTTCTGGTTTCTTCACAGTACCTTTGTTCAGTAAATACACTGGCCACCCAATATGTTAGACTTGGGTTTTTGCAAAATTGCCAGCAAGGAGCTCTTGTATCAGACATGGGCATGTACAGTAATGATCTAAAAAATATGATTTGTCATTTATGTCAATTCAATATACATACACTTTCCCATATAATTCATAAAATAGAATTCAGAGTAGTAAGGAAACCCAAGACATTGCTTCTAAAAGTGTGGACCTTCTGAACAGTGTAGACAGATTTTCATCCCCATATGTTTGGGCGAGAATACCTGTCGTGAAACACTTGGCGTCATTCAAAGGAGCCCGTTCTAAGGGCTCATAGTTCTTACTGGAAAATGCTCTGCTAGCCTGATACTTGCTTCATTTTTGCCCTTTCAGCAACACAGACTGGGCCTTTTCTTCATTTATGGTACAGAGTCCTTGAAGGTAAGAGCCTAAAATGAGATTATGGCAGCATAGTGATGTTGCTGCCTACCAGACAGGTGTGTTTGATCGGGCCGTTGCTTCTGTGTGTCCTTGGCTGAAGTGGTTTAGAATTAAAGCCTGAGCACCAGACCTAGAGATCACCTGGCCCTCCCTCCCTAGCTCCTCTGCCCTTGTACAGGTGAGCACCTTCAGACCCTGCTAGCTTAAATGTATTGCCTAAAGCCACACACATTGGCTTTGAGTTTAGTGAGTTTTGTTTCAGGTCTGGGTTTAATAATGAAAGGGTACTTAGATCTCCAAAAGTTGTTAGCTTTTGAGTATGGTTTTGACCAAGTTGAATACCTAAGGTTATTTACTATTCATTCATACTTTCACCACCTAACATAGTAAAAGTAACTTGGGAAACTGTAAAAAATACTTTGCTGACATTTGGCAGCCATATCATAAAAAGCAAGAGGCTAGTTTCATGAATTCAACTGTAATAATTCCAGGGTGGTTAACAGTGTCCCACGTTCTTTCTAATGCTCATATGTTCACTGGAATCTGCCGGTTTTCCTCTACTCCCCCTCATGACTCCCCTCCCCCAGCTTGATAAGAGGGAGAGGAATGCACTTTGGAGGCATGTGGACCTGGGGGTTGGAACCATATCTTGCCTGTAGTACCTTGAGCAAGTTACTCAAACACTGAGTTAAAGATTATTTCCCCCCAAAAGGGCAAGGCACTACTTGCCACTGAAGGACACTGGAGAATAAAGCTCCAACTCAGAGCCATGCATGCTGTGGAAGCCTAGCACAGTTCTCACATCCTCGGTGGAGTGAGTGTCTTAATTTTCTGATCACTCTCCTATTTTTATTATTTTCCCTCTGGAATCCATCATGGGTTGATTCATTAACAGGTGAACATCACCTACTGTGCTCCCACAGAACCCCCAGTTCAGGGGGAAACAATGGCAGCAAAGGTGGAAATGGGGTCAAAGACATACACCAAGTGTCCTGGGGACACTGGGGAGGCCTTAACGCCTCCCAGGCTGATGACAAGTAACAACTCACAGAGAACAGTTGACATTAGAGGTGAATATTGATGAGAAAAGGGACTGAGGGTGGAAGGAGGGTCCTTGAAGAAGGGGCTTCTTGTCTGGCAGAGGAATTTGTACTTGTCTCCATCAGCAGTGGGGAGTCTTTGAAGACTCTAAAGTGGGGAATTGACACAAGGTTATTGAAACTCACCTTGGGAGTTTTCTATTTCATTCATTCATTCATCCATCTGTCCGTCCATCCATCCATCCATCCATCCATCCATCTGTCCATCTAATCTATCTCTATCATCCGTCTATCCACCCACCCACCTACCCATCTATTCATGTATCAATCATCTATCCAGTCTATCTATGTATTTATTATTTATGAAGGACAGAGAGGTTATTAATTTTCAGTTCATACTGTTCACCTTTTCTAGCTTGAAGTTCTTCTATTGTAAAAGACCAAGAAAAAGTGAATGGTCAATAGTAGCCTACATTCTCCCCACTGAAGCTTCTCTCTTGCTCCAAATATAGTTTAAAGATTTATTTTTATTGTTTTTTGACAGAGAGACAGAGAGAGACAGAATGGGGAGGGCCCAGAGCAGTCTCCACAGTTAACAGCATTAGTTTTCCATATAGTTTCACTCCACAGGTGAGCGCGGGGCTGCGCAGGGCAGGAACTGGGCCGGGACCCTCTGCATAGGCCCCGGCAAGAACTGAACTGGGGGCACACCCCAGTTCAGCATATGGGTCCGCATGGACCAGGGCCGGGATTCGATCCTCGGGCTCTGGGGCTGCAAAGTGAGAGCTTAACCCGCGGAGCCATCCCATCTTCCCCTCCAAATATAGTTAGAACCTTACTTTCCTTCTCCACTTACTTGCTTAAAAAAAAACAAACCCAAAACTGTTCATGCACTTCAGCTAATTCTGGGGTTTGTTTTCCTGGCAAAGTTCTTTGTACTTTATACCACATTTTTGTTTCCTCCATGGCCATATGCCTGCCCCCTTCAATTTTTAGATGTGTTGCTTTAAAAATTGAGCTACCCAGTTAGATTAATTGCTTTGAATGATGCTGTCTTGTCTTTCTCAGATTTTACTGTCATGTTTTATTGTCTTCTGTGCTACAAAAGCAGTCATGTCTTTTACGTGTGTGATACATTCTTTCTTACACTTCTCAAAATTAGTTCTCCAGAGCCTAGAGACGGTGGCATGCTATGCTTATTATTCCCTTGTCTTGTTATTACTAGTTCCAAAATTATATTCTCAGTTTCTTCTGGGGTTCTTGACTACCGGACTGTTTCTTTTTTTGGTCAAAATTATTGATGGATGTGATTTTCTTCACACTTTTGAAAATTTCCACAGTGAGCCTATCTTAATTTTGTTAAAGAATGAAGTATTATTAATGAAAAAGAATGAAGTTGAGGATGATAGCTTCTCATATGGCTTCTTTGGACGTAGATCATATGACATGCTTTTAACATTTTAGAATGGGTTTTAGAGATTTCCCCTTACATCATGATTCTGTGCAAAGTTGCATACATGTCTTTGGTTTCTCTGGATAGTAAGTGGCAAACTCACCACAGTGCTTTGTCTGTTTTGCTTCCCTCTTATTTGCATTCAAATTTCTTAATGCTGCCACATGTACATAAGACATTTCCTCTCGTAATAAAAGCTTTGAACAGAGGTTTCTTTTAATTTGTAGCCTTCAGTCTACTTTCCTGGCCAGCCTCAGTCCTGTAAAGAAATTTGTTCTTGATGATTAGTTTTGGTCTAATGGTATCTAAAGGTTAGAGTATTGCTGTATTTTGAGCAGGTTCTCTATCACAACCTTGAACGATTGGGTACTGTGCTCCTTCTTTATATGCTATACAAGTCTCCAGAACAAAGGGATTTTGGAGTATTAAAAAATTCTCTTTTTCCTCAAAATTTTTTCTTTTATCTGGTTGGCTGGCACTTGTCTTCCAAGCAGTGATTTTCGAAGTGTAATTACTGACAAGCCTTAAATGTCAATGCAAATTCTCTTTTGGATTCTTTTATTTTATATACTTATATTTTTAAAAAACTAAAGAAAAATATAAGAGTTACTGAAATTTGGTATCTGTAAATGAAAAATGAATTCAAGATTTGAATTCAGTATTCTAAAGTCTGGATGTGACTTAATACTTGTCAGGGTTGCAAAAACAATAACAGGTATGTACATGCAGGTTGTTTTAATTCAATTGAATTCGAGAAGGATTTTTATCAGCATAATATCTGTGTGGTCTGCAGTTGGTCTTGGTTTTCAATTGCTGCTTTTGTTTTGCTTTTGAATTATAAATTAGTTCATTTAGCTTCATATTAATTTACAGTGGCATTTTATTACATGTTAACATGCCAATTTGACTATGAATGTTTGCTTAAAAATAATTAGCTATATATATATATAATTTTTTTTTTTTCATGCAATGTTTCCTTAAATACAAGCCAGACCCATTTCTTTTGGTATTCACCCAAGGAAATAGCAATCTCTTCCAACACTACAGGAGAAACTGGCAGCATTGGGCCGTGTGAGAGAGAATGCCGTGCTAGTCAAGAAACCACATGTGCTGTACTGTGTGATCTTTTAAAGTAATATACAAGGATAAATTTGTCTTTACCTTAGCCTTGATTTTAGAAGCCAGGTCTTACATAACAGGTGACTTCATATAGTTTGTTATGAATTCTTGGCCAATTCTGTAGGGTGTAGCGATGTACTGTATTTACAGTATTTTGGGGTTATAATTTCTAATAATGAAAATTTAAGCCAGATATGCTCTATTTAAATATGAATCATCTATGACCCTACTTCTATATAGATGTGTATTTTCACCCTGAATTTGTTTGTTATAATGACTGTCTATTTTTGTCATTGAGTTTGTTCTCTATTTTTTTTTTAATTATTA
Organism: Craseonycteris thonglongyai; assembly: GCA_004027555.1. NCBI lineage: Eukaryota > Metazoa > Chordata > Mammalia > Chiroptera > Craseonycteridae > Craseonycteris > Craseonycteris thonglongyai. Next base: position 203 of record PVKE010003664.1, on the reverse strand, counting down.
TATTTTATTGTTAAATTAAATGGGGTGACATTGGTTGGCAACAGTTAGGTAGTTTGCAGAAGTACAAGTCCTCATCACATCACCCATGCATCGCATTATGTGCCCACCTCCCAGAATCAGCTCCCCCTCCACCACCATATATCTGGTGCCCACTCCCACCTCCCCCTACAGCTCTCCCTGCCTGCTCCTCCCTCCTCTCCAGG
>PVKE010003663.1:0-70373 GCA_004027555.1 Craseonycteris thonglongyai | reverse complement strand
ACAATGCTCCTCTGCCTAGAAAAACCTCTTATCATCCCAGTCAGTCACAAACAAGCGTTTTCTGCAAGTTCTTCATGTAATTTTCTTTCCAGATGATGCCATCATTGTTAATGTTCTCTTTTGGATTTCTTGTTTCTCAGTCAAGTTCATGGCATTGCCATTTGTGAAGAGACCTTCCATTTATCGTATCAATGTACGGAATATTACGGTATGTTTGAAAAATGTCATTCATTAAAAATTTAATTAAAAAAAGAACTGGTGTTGCCTCGGAAGTGGAGGGTAGTCTTATACAGCGAATATAGGCCTAAACCTATGTTTTAACTGTAAAATTAGGGGGTCGTCTTACACGCCCGAAAATACGGTATATATTCTGTAAAGTGCATTGTTTTCTTTCATTTGATCCTTAACCCTTTTAGTGCGATGGGCCAATATATCAGCTTTTGCATCTCAGGTGAAAAGTGCGGTGGACCGATATATCGGCTCATACATAGACCATAGTTAAAAGCGCTGTAACTTACTATATTTTTTCTTGTATGATGTATGGTTACTGTCCTAGCTAAAGTGTGAATTCTCTGCTTTATATAACACGTTTTTGTTATTTTTTATCATTTCTAAATATTTTTCATGAAGCATAAGTCTTACTATAATTTTGACATGGATCTGTTTACGTGTCAGGAAGCTCAGCCTAATTGTACGCTCGTTTTTTTACCCTTCGCATTTCTTGCTAGTACCCCTGGCAGAAGGTAGCACTAAGAGGGTTAACACACGCTGTTCCCTCTGTCTATAAACTTCTCCGCACCCCACCCTGAAGCCTTTCAGCCAGCCCCACTCCTACGCATCCTTGAGGTTCAGTGTAGACTTAAGTTCCCGACAGGGGAGGCTTTCTTATCCGTACAGTCACACTTTTGTTTAATGTCTCTTTCTTGCTAAGCAGTGAGTTCTTTATAGCAGATCTCTGCTTCAACTTTGACATACTTCCCAGCACCTATAAGATAATCAGAACTTAGAGAACAAAGTTGGAGCTATGGTCTGTATCCTTAATAAGTTCAGAGTCTAGTGGGAACTAAAGTGTGATAAAAGGAGAACCTCAGTATGCATGGTAAGTGCTCTAATGAAATGCTGTGAGATCACAGAGGAGCACGTAAGTGATGCCTTTGCCTGTGGGAACATTTTCCGTGTCTAGCTTCACATTGTTGAGGTAATGGATTTACAGCATTCAGGCGGGGGAAAGGGGAGTTGTGCTCAGCGGTGGAATTGATTCATTTGCATTTGCCTCAATTCTGGCTCACCAACTGGGCAGGAGTTTCACAGTAGACGGTGTTCTAAGGTAATTTTCCTCAAGACCTTCCGAGATTTTAAGCTAGGTGTACAGCTGGCTAGTCAGCCATGCTCCCTCAAGTTGTCCCTACACCGAATTAGTACTGGCCCTTTTATCTGCCCCATTACAAATCATGGGTCTTTGTTTTCTAATTCTAATCGTTAAATCCTCAAATACCAGCAGTGCTGTTCATGTTCATGTTTAGATTCTTTTTTCTTCTCTTTTCAGTTTTGACTGCCATTGAAGGCACAGCACATGGGGAGCCCTGTCACTTCCCTTTTCTTTTCCTGGATAAGGAGTACGATGAGTGTACATCAGATGGGAGGGAAGATGGCAGACTATGGTGCGCTACAACCTACGACTACAAGGCAGATGAGAAGTGGGGCTTCTGTGAAAGTAAGCATCACCCAGGAGACATGTCCACGTGGCATAATGTCCCAGACGTCGTCAAGGCCTCCTCCTAGCCATCGGTTTCCACCCTTGAAAGGAATGATAAGTGCCAATGACACGGTGACAGCCTTAAAGAACGGGCTTACGTGCAGGAAGCAGGAGGTGTTCTTACGTAGTCCCAGCCTGTCACGTGGGCAGCTTGTAGTACGTGTGTCTTATTCAGAGCTGGGTTTTTATTGTTGCACTCAAGTTGTTCTGCAAACCCTCCAGCAGGCTGCTGAGTTAATGTAAAACGGTTTTTTGATGGTAAAGGAAACAGAAGATCATTAAGAAAGTTTATAGTGATTAGAAGAAAAAGAAATAATACCTTTTAAAAGTACCTTGAACGTAATGTGCTGTCCCTAAGAAATATTTGACGAATACAGTATATTTAACCTTCCTATGTGTTAATATCAGCTTTTGGAAATACTTTTAAACTAATAAAGATCAACATCAAATCTTGAACATATTTCCTTTGATAACCAAATAACTATTTTCAAAATAATAGCTCTGATATTATAGCCCATCCTTGGATGTAGGCCACTGTGATTAGGGACTCCAGTATAATACAGTCAGGTTTTTTTATGTGTACAGGAACTCACTTCCTTCTGTACATATTGGTCCTAATAAAATATTCAAATATCTCTTAATCAGCTCTAGTAGCAAAATAATTTTTGAGAAATCTATAACAATTCTGTAATTTTCAGTGTTGTATCAGTGTATAAGAAAAAATGGATAGAAAGAAATTAAAAACAACAATCAGAAAAATACCATTGTAGTCAAAAGATTAACTTCACTTGAAGTGCTATACATCTTTATAAGGAGAAAGTACCCAATTAATTACATAATAAAATTTGTAAAAAAAACCCTGATATTTGTTAAATATAGATCCTGATTTAATGTTCAAGTTCTCTTTCTGATTTTAGCTGACCTTTGAATACAATCATAAGCAGCTACTGAAATTTTATTTGAATTATATAAAAAGTGTTAGAAGTAGTAGCAGGAAAGTACCCTCCAAACGCAGGGTGATACTGACTTCCCTAACAGAAAGTCACGTAAATTATTCTTTTTAAGTCTTATCTTTTGTCAGGTAAAGACCACACTTAAATTATGTATACTTAGAGTCAGATATGTAAATAGTGAAAAATTATTGTATTTATGTGACTAGCCGAAAAAGAAACATACATCCTGATATTTGATAAATAATTGATGTAGAATTAAACTTTGTTTAAATGCACCTGACATGTTTTCAGCTGAAGAAGAGGCCGCAAAACGACGGCAGATGCAGGAAGCGGAAGTGATGTACCAGACGGGTATGAAAATCCTCAATGGAAGTAACAACAAGAGCCTGAAAAGAGAGTAGGTAGCATGGCCCAGGCCAGTCCTCCCGAGATGCGCCGTTATGTTACGTTACGTTACGTTACGTTACGTTACGGAGTAGCCGTTTCCGCTGCCAGACACTGCGCTTCTGAAGCTGCGTTACAAGAAACTTAACACACTGTATGAACGTGCTTTCATCTAATTTTAGCTCGTTGGGATCAAAAGGTTATAAATACTGATCACAGCAATGAACAGTGAGCCAAGTGGAAATAATTGACTGAAGTGGTGGTTTCTAAGAACCAAGAATACAAATGTTATTTAGAATTTAAAATGACATAAACAGAAGAATTGTTAGGTGTTTTGTTTCTTGTTTTTGCTTTGTAATTTTCTTACAGACAAAAACTTGAAATTTAAGGATTTGCACTTAGAAAGATCATAAAACAAGTGACTGTCTTAACATTTTATGGCTCTAAGACTTTCAGCTGACTTTTGTTATAGTAAGTGCAAAGATTTAAAAAGAAAATTGAAATGGTTATCATTGGATTATTTACTAGACATCATAATATAACATTTCTCTCTTTGCAAATCTAGTTAACATTCTTAATAGAAGTTTTTAGAGTTATTTTTAGTGTAATTAAACTATTCCAAGATATTAGGATGACAGAGAGAACTGGTACCTTACATAAAAACAAAATAGCCAGAGTGTTTTCTATGTAAGTAACATGACTTAGTAGAAATAAGATACTAGAGAGTTCTATAGAACATTAGAGGGATTCTACAGATTCTAAGGAAACTATTTACATTATGTCTTAGTTGATCTGGAAAAAAAATTTAATGAGAGTCCAAAACATTGTTAATCTGTTTTATAATTGTTTACATTTAAAGAGCATATCGGTATCTTCAAAAAGCTGCAAGCATGAACCATACCAAGGCCCTGGAGAGAGTGTCATATGCTCTTTTGTTTGGTGATTACCTGACACAGAACATCCAAGCAGCTAAAGAGATGTTTGAAAAACTGACAGAAGAAGGCTCTCCCAAGGGACAGACTGTAAGTGTGCTTTCCTTACAGCAGTTCCTTTTTTTTTTTTTTTTTTTTTTTTTTGGAGATTTATTTTATTGTTTTGACAGAAACTGAGAGAAGGGCAAGGGCCCAGAGCCGTCTCATAGTTGTATGTCATCAGTTTTTGACATGTTTCACTCAGCACAGTTGGGTGGGGCCAGGCTGGGGGCTTCCCACATGGGAGGTGTGCCCCCATGAGCTGAGGAACAAACCAGGGGCCTCCCACATGGGAGGTTTGCCTTGGTGAGAACCAAACTGGGGGCCTCCCACATGGGAAGCACACCCCAGTTCAGCATATGGGTTTGCACAAGCTAGGGCCGGGACTCGATCCTTGGACCCCGGGGCTACAAAGCAGGCACTCAACCCACTGAGCCATCCCGGCTTCCCCAGTTTACTTTTTATGCCCGGACTTACTTTTACAAGTAAGACTGGAAGGCATATTACTCAGCTCATATTAATCTTGGTATTAAAAAAAATTCTAAAGAAGCAGTACATGTCCAGTTTAGAAAACCCGAAATACAAACTAAAAAAACTAAGAAAGTAAACATCATGTATGTACAACTAGACATGAGCCCATCTAGATAGACCTTTCTTGTGTATATGCGTAGCTACATGTGAATTCTTTATTAAGGTGTCACTGTCTATTATCCCATAGCAGTTGTTTTCAATCAATGGCTTTCATGTTTCCATTCCAGTAACTTTTTACACCATATAATACCCATACCGCATATTCACACAGCGTTAAACCAGATTATTTTCTTTATACCTGTTTTGTCCAAACCAGTATTTAGTGCAGGCCTATACCTTGTGTTTGATCACTATTAGAGACAGGGCCAGTTTTTCCTTAGAGTGCCCCACCTCAGTTTTGTCTGTGTGCTTCTTCATGTTGTTTTTAGTTTGTTTTTTCATCTGTTTTCTGTAAACTGTTTGTCACAGCTAAAGGCTGATAAACTCAAGCAAAATATTTTTAGCGAATCTGCATGATAGGGTAGGGGATGTTCTGTATTCCCTATTGAATCACACCATTTGATATATGATACCTATTTGCATCCCTGTTAGTGATGGTAAGATTGACACCTGGACTTAGAGAGCTACCACGTTTATTTAAAATGCCTTAAATAATTCAGATTTATTGAATGTGTGGGATTTTCTTGAAGCTAAAACAAAATTTCTAGTCACAGAGAAAGTCTGTTTTCAGACTATTTAACATTAACAGGAATTGTGACCATTGTTTCTATAGGACTGAATACCTAACCAGCCTGCAACTCATTGTAGTCTTGGTTTTACTTGATAAACAGGTTATATCTTAATTGCTCCCCCTAGTTTTCAAAGCTTTTTTCCCTTTGTATAAGTCAGCTTATATAAAGTTCATACATTTGTTCTTTGTCTTCTGATACATTCTGCTGTGAAGAATGGTTTAATACTTTAGGGCACTTTCCCCTCTAATAATGGAATCTTACAATGCCGTGGTGCTTTACACATCTCCGCTGAAATGAATTCTAGCTGATGAAACAAAGCGCAGGGATCGCAGTGGCTTAACACTGTGAGTTATTTTTTGTCACGCCGGGTTCCATGCAGCTCTCCACGCAGCAGTCCTCTTCCAGATGGTGGCTCAGGGTCAAAGGCTGTCCTATCACGTGTAAGCGTGGGACAGGTGCTTCTAAGCCCTGCAGAAAAGAGGCTGGAGTGCTCTCTGGGATGTTTTTCAAAGCCAGCCCTAAAAATGGCTTGTATCCCTTCCACCCACATCCCAGGCTCATGGCCCTACCAAACCAGAAGGGAGGCTGGGGAATGTGAAAGCGTTCCCCACATTTTGAGGAGAATTGCATCTGCCTTTATAGCTTTAGTTTATAGTTTTATGTTATCAAGGAAGGTCCTTGGGAGGCAAAGGGCATGCCTTATCAATGCACTGTTTAAAGATTTATTTTTATTGGGTTGTTGTTGTTTTTTTTTGGTTTTTATTTTACAGAGAGAGACAGAGAGAAGGGGGAGGGCCCAGAGCAGTCTCCATAGTTGACAGCATTAGTTTTCCATATAGTTTCATTCCACAGGTGGGCACGGGGCTGCGCAGGGCAGGAACTGGGCCGGGAGCCTCCTATATAGGCCCCGGCAAGAACTGAACTGGGCACACCCCAGTTCAGCATGTGGGTCCACATGGGCCGGGCCCGGGATTCGATCCTCGGTCCCTGGCACTGCAAAGCAAGCGTACATCCCAGCTTCCCAATGCATTGTTTGGTTGGTTGTTTTTAGAAAATTTTCTGCTGTAGTGTTGTGAAGTGACCTTTCTTCCTTTACCCCTTTAACTTGACTCTTGCTGCCTCTTTGTATTCCTGGGATAGTTTATCTTGGCTGTCTCTTACCCATTTTCATTGTGTATGCCCTTTGCACTGATGTAGTGATATAAGATTTGTTCTGTTCTCATAACAGCTGTTCATCAAGATAAAGTAAAAGCCATGTTTGTGTTCAGCTTTATTTCTCTAGTTAATATTTTATTAGTTTATCTTTTATCTTTAAGCTAAAAACTTTGACTTGATTAAAGTTGTATTTCATTGTGTAATTTGTAAACCTTGAATGCATTTCCGAGGCTCTTTCATTCCACAGTTGTACGTACTTCTAACAGTTCAATCGTTCAGCATTTAAAGATCCTTGCATCTTTTCATAGTTCATAGAATGATGTCTGTTTTATATAAACGTACACCAAAGGAATAATTTTTACTTTTATCATGTTATTTCAGGCTCTTGGCTTTCTCTATGCCTCTGGACTTGGTGTTAATTCAAGTCAGGCAAAGGTAATACTATAAACCTTTACTATATACTACTACAATGTGTTTTTTTAATTATAATTTTTAATAGATTTTTTTGTAGCATCAGTTTTAAATTTATGGTAAAGCTTAGGGGAAGGTACAGAGATTTCCCATATATCCCCTGCCCTCACTATTACATATTATAACTTGAACTGGGTAAATACATATGCCAATATTCAGTTAAGTATCTTTTGTTCATTCACAGGCCCTTGTCTATTATACTTTTGGAGCTCTTGGAGGCAACCTAATAGCCCACATGGTTTTGGTAAGTGAGACCTAAATGAAAGGCTAGTAACATTGAGTAGCCGAGGAATTTTTGGTTAACAAATGGCCACAACTTTTCTGACTTCATGACTAAATTTTACTTATAGTCATTAAGACCAAATACTCATTTAAATGTCCTTCAAATTCTTATGGATACAACACTTGAATCTACTTGTGGATGAAAATTGGTAGAGTTCACAGTTTTTCATGAAAATGATTTATTTGGCTGATTGCCCTTAAAAATAGAGACTTGATAAGTGGCTTTTTACTTTTTGTAAGTTGGAATTGTTAGAATCATTTTTTAGATTGGTTATCGTAGATTTTATTTAAATTGATGAAGGATTTAACTGTACAAAGAACCAGTGGTCCTATAAAGTTTATCACAAGTTATCTCTTATGTGCTGATAACATTGATCACTTTAAATGGCATAGTGTAAAATATAGAATCTTTCCGCTAAATTCTTTTCTGCTGAAGTGTTTAATCTACATTCTACTTTATAAACTGATTTAAAGTAAGTGACATGATCTCTAACATGTTACTGTGTTTTATATGAACATGTAAATTCATTCTTATAGGAATATAAAGGCTAGATTGAACAGAAGTGAGGCTGAAAGCAGAACCACCAGTCCAAAATCAGCGAAGGGTCTACAACCTTGGTCACTGATGGGATATGAGACTTTAAAAACAAGGAAAACCTAGTTTTTTGGCTAACTAGTTGTATCCTAGATAATTTTACCTATATACGAGGGCTCTCCGGAAAAAGTCCAGCCATTAATGCTTCTCTTTTTAATATTACATGGCTGGATACATTCTGGACATCTCTTGTCTATTTCAAAAATATTTATTGAGTACATAACATCAGGATTTCAAAAATGAATAAGGTATAGTACTGGCCCACAAACAAACTTTTAATCTAGAGAGGGAGGTATAGCTAAGGAGACGGTTACATTCAGGGGCTGTCCCACCCTGGCATTGAAACAAGGGGGATTCAAGGAAGTATATCTAAGGACAGAAGCTAAAATGGTTTTTGAGGGTGAATTGCAGTGAGTGAATGGAAGAAGCAGAAAGGTGTCCAGACAGCAGGAGCAGTACATGCAAAGGGACAACAACAAGAGGGAATGGCTGGAGAGTAGAACGCCAGGTAGTTCATGAGCAGGACAGGCAGACGGGAATCACGGAAACAGCTGTCCATCATACCAAGGAGCTTGGACTTCATCCTGTTTACAGGGGTGAACTGCTGAATGAATTCAAGTGAAAAACAAGGGTATTGCTCTTTGTTTTTAATTACTTACCACTACTATTAAATAGTGGCTATAGAATAAGAACACTAAATACTCTACACATTATTATACAGTAGAGCCCTAAGGATTGTTAAAGTTCGTAAAGTTGAGTCTGTGCTAAATGATTCCCAAGAGCTATACTTTTCTGTCCTCTGCTTTTTATGATTAGCTCTCTTCCCCGTTACTCTGAAGTCATTTATTGCTGATCTGCTTCTAGTAGTCTCGTCTTCCCTAGTTTGCTCATTTGTTGCTGCTCCTTTCCTGCTATAGTTTGGAAGATTAACCTATTTTTTGTTAAAATTGTGTCCAAAATAAGAACAAAATCTGTTCTAAGCAAGAGCCTAAGTAATTTTCTGTTATAGGTAAAATGTACACAAACTTTATGGCATCTATTTTGATTGCTCAGGGACTTTATTATTTATTCTCTGGTTCTTAACTGTTGTCTGATTGTTCAGTTACTGAATAAATTTCGTCATAACCTGAAACTCAGGATAAGTGAGGTGGTAGTGTACTTGGATCAGAGGACAGCAAAATGCATTCTGAGGTGGCGAGCTGTTGGTTCCAACGAGACCTCCACCTCCTCACGTGACATTGTGTTCCAGGGTTACCGCTACTGGGCCGGCATCGGCGTCCTCCAGAGTTGCGAATCGGCGCTGACTCACTATCGTCTCGTTGCCAACCATGGTATCTGTTTTCTTGCCTTTCACCTTAACAAAAGAAAACAAAATTTAATTTAAATGCTTCTAGTTTTATAATACTGCTTGAAATCTCATGAAAGGCTCTCAAGTGGAATCATTTTTACACGGGTTGATTAGGAAGTATGTACTTTAAAAAAAAAATTGCTTTGGGTTTCATTTCTTAAATATTTAATGAGAATAAAAACCGACTTGACTTTAGGTGGCTATTTTGTACTCTATAGACTACGGTAGTTTGTATTAGCATTTGCGAGCTGGGCTTGTGCTGCTCTCTGTGGGATGGTCCTTCTGACTTGCACCCCCATTATTATTGTGTCCTGTTTTAGTTGCTAGTGACATCTCGCTGACAGGAGGCTCAGTCGTACAGAGAATACGGCTGCCTGATGAGGTGGAAAACCCAGGAATGAACAGTGGAATGCTAGAAGAAGACTTGATTCAGTATTACCAGTTCCTAGCTGAGAAAGGTGATGTACAAGCACAGGTATGTGCTCAAACGTCCCATGGAGTGTCTTACTGCGTTGTATATTAACATCTCTGAGGGCAAGCACTTGCATCTGTAAGTAATACTTTCATTGCTTTAGCTATTAGCTATGTTATTGTTCGCCACATACTGGTCCTGCGCTCTGAGTGAAGACGTTCCATTCATATTCGTCTGGGCTGTGGATAGGTATTCGTGGTTCCTGAAAGCTGGTTCCTAAAAGTTGGGAGCCACTGCCGGATGGAGCAGCAGTACAGGGAGGCAGAAGGCTCATGCGGGGTCGCCAAGGCCACCAGCTGTCACTTCCTCTAAACAGAACATCTCTGGAATGTTTGGAATTTCAGGTGCTCTCTAGAGCCATCAGTTATTCATGTTCGATTTGCTCATTTTCGATCTCAATTTTCTCAGGTTCAAGGACAGAAGTAGACTTGTTTAATGTAAATATATCCTTCAAAGTCTCATATATAATTTGTTGTTTCTTGGATTATTTTGTTGATACTATAACAGAAAGGAAAACCTCAACATTTGTTATTTCTTAAGTTTATACTTCTTTCTGATTCAGAAATATATAGAAATGAGCATTAGATGCTTTTTAAGGACAATTTTAAGACAAACAGAAGGGAGTATTAAGTGAAAAAAAGAAAAACTACAGTTAAATATCCAAATCTTAGCTCATGGTAATTTTAATAAAGTCATCTTGCTCAATTAAACATCTTACTTTTATATAATAAACCAATTAAGTATGGACCCAAAATAATCTAAATGCCCAGTAACCATTAGCTCAAAGATGATGCTGCAATTAATGGAATTCCATTCAGCCGTTAAAATCATGTAGAATACTGTTTAATGTGGAAAGCTGATTTCATTGTATAAAGTGAAAAAAAGTCCATGTGTGGTATAGTATATCATGTCTTTTTTTGCCTATTGAATTATGAGATGGATACAGAATAGTACACAAATCTGAAGTGTGCAGCTCAGTGAACTGTCACCAAGTGAGCCTCTTGTGTGGGCATAACGAGCATCCCAGAAAACCCTCTTTGGAATTCTTCATCACTAACCCCTTCCTCCTCCCTATCAGTAACCTGCTGAGCTGACTTCCAGCACTGTAGATGGTTTGGCCTGCGTTCCCATCTTAGGTTAAAAAAATATACAGCATTTTTGTTTGTTTGTTTTGTTTTGTTCTTTTTTGGTATCAGCTTCTTTTGCTCTGCATTATGTTTCTGAAATTGACCCATGTGTTTTTATTACCTATAATTTACTCATTTGCATTGCTATATGGTATTTTGTTGTATGAGAATTGCACAGTTTATTTTTGGGGGACTTGCTTTATGCCCATCACTTGGTCAGTTTTGGCATATATTCTGTGTGCTAAAGAGAATGTGAATTCTACGTTCATTGAGTGTAGTATTTGCTGTGTCAGTTGAGTCATGTTTCTTAATCCTGTTGTTCAAACCTTTTGAATCCTTATTGAATTTGTCTACTATTTCTGTCCAAAGCCAAGACAATATTATTTAAATTTTCCACTCTGAATGTGGATTTTTTCCTTTCTCCTCTTAGTTCTGTCAATTTTGATTTTAGGCCACATTGAATGCATACAGACTTAATATTCTATTGAACTGTTATATCATGAAATGGCCTCTTTTATTTCTATAATGTTTTTTAGCTTTAAATTGTACTTTGCCTGATACTCACATAGCTATACTACTTTCTTTTGGTTAATATTTACCTGGAATACCTTTTCCATTTTGCACTGTTAACCTTATATTTAAGCTGTGTCTTCCATAAGCATCCTATAACTAGCTTTCTTTATTTTTTATCCATTCTTAACAGTCTTTTTTGTTTTTAAGATTTATTTTTATTGTTTTTTTGACAAAGAGAATGGGGAGGGCCCGGAGCAGTCTCCATAGTTGACAGCATTAGTTTTCCATATAGTTTCACTCCACAGGTGGGCACGGGACTATGCAGGGCAGGAACTAGGCCAGGAGTCTCCTGCATAGGCCCCGGCAAGTACTAAACTGGAGGCACACCCCAGTTCAGCATATGGGTCCACATGGGCTGGGCCCAGGATTCGATTCTGTGGCTCCGGGGCTGCAAAGCGAGTGCTTAACCCGCTGAGCCATCCCAGCTTCCCCCGTTCTAACAGTCTTCATTGGAGTAATTAATGATGTATTTAAGTTTAAATTTTCTATCTTGCTTTTCTTTTGCTTTTCCATGTTACTTTTCTCCTTTCTTACCCTATTTTGGTTTAAGTGTCTCCATGTGATTTAATTCTGCATATTTTCGAAATCCACAAGAGATTATTCTTATATTATTCACGTAATTTGAATTTACTCAGAAATTTGCCCTTCCATTGTTTGTTTGTTTTTCTGCATATTAAAGCTTCTCAGGATAATTTTTCTTCTTCCTATTGAACATTCTTTAATATTTCCTTTAGAATATATTCACTGGTAGAAAATTCAGTGTTAGTTTATCTGAAAATGCCTTTATTTCCCTTCTATTTCAGAAAGATACCTTGTAATTGAAAGCAGACATTATTTTTTTTGTTATTGTTGTTTTTTAATGTAGGTTAAAGCAGTATAAGATCTTCAGAGTTAAGTCTAAATATTTTATTTTTGGAGTTATAAACAGAAACCTTTTTACAGCCAAGCAATCCATCTCTTGTTGGCCTAGTATAGTTATACTCAGATGCCACTATTTGCTTCTGCCTAATTTGTGTTCATTTCCAGGTTGGTCTGGGACAGCTGCACCTGCACGGAGGGCGTGGAGTGGAGCAGAATCATCAGGTAGCTTTCTCGTTCCTAGGGCTTTGCGCTTCCTATTGCGTAGCCAGAATGAATTCTCCAGGTCTGTCTCTTGCTAAGTCAAAGACAGTGTCAAGTTTGTATGGTCAAAACAACCATCACAAGTGAACTTTTAAAATCTAAATAGCCCCTGAAGAAGCTGAAGAATAAAAATGTGATTATACCTTATGGGTTTGGGAAAAGTTTTATTAATTCTAAAACCTAGTTCTCAGTTTTGCCAAATATATGAGGGCTGTCTGGAAAGTATCCAGCCATGTACCTGTTCTCATCATATTGACAATGGCTGGATTTTTTTCCAGCCAGCCTTCATATATACTATACAATGTCTTTGCTTTCTATAGGTATATAATTAAAAGTATGTCTTAAAACTCCTGTTAGAAAATGTTTCGTGGAACAGAGGAAAATTCATTGTAGAGGTTATACAACTCTAGCTGTCAGATTTATGTCTAGTCACTTTTGTCTGCTTTATGTCCTTAGTATTGCTCATCTCCTCCCTTTCTTCCATCAGTACACCTGTCACTTGTGTGAATCATCTGCTGTGTCTATTACCCAGCAGTAGCATGTTATTGTAAACCGTACATCTGATCATGTGGTTCCCCTGCTTAAAACGCTTCAGTGGCGCACTCTCTCCAGTCACTTAAAGACCGGCACCTTTAACATGGCCTCCAAGGCCCTGTACCCATCTCCCCTTACCTCACCAGCCCCTAGCTTTCTGAAACTTAGGCACGTGGACCTTTCTCAGGTCTTTGAAAATACCACAAAGCTCTCTCTCAGGACTTCTGGAATGCTCAGCCCTCTGCCTAGAGTGAATATGAACCAGCTGCTTTCTTCACAGCTCGTTCCTAGTCGTCCTCTAGAACTCGGCTCCAATATCTCTTCTCCTAATGTCTCTCCCAACCCCAGCCCCACTTAAGGAATGTCATGTACCACGGTTATGGTTTGTAAAAAATCTATGTTCCTTATGGCCTTGTCCACTGTAAATTAGTTATCTATGTAATTAAGTTGTTTCCTCTGCTAGAACATGAGATCCAAGTATCTGTACTTTTTAAAAATTCAGATGACATTTTCACAACTTTCATTGTTTTTAAGCCATTAAAATGGCTGGTGGTTGATAAACATGTCAGGTGAGAGAACTGAATTTGCATAAGAGTTTGCTGCATACCTTTTATACACAAGCTTTGAGATATTCATGGTGGTGCATGCTGCCTACCTGTTCAGCAACTATACAATGATAAATTATTTCACCAGCTTCACAGAAGAAAAGAAAGGAGTTTCTAATACATAACTGCATAAAGTCAACAAACATTTGAGTACCTGCTTTGTGTGCCAGTCACTGCTAGGTGTTCAGGATATAGCGCTGGGCAGAATAACTTAGGTCCTTGAGTCCTTACAGAACTTCAAGTTTAATAGAAGCATTAGATATTTTTTAAATTATCACACCAGAAAAATAAGTACCGTAATAAACTGTGATTATTGTTACTAAGGAGATTAAAGGGTCCAGTAGCAGGGGAATGAGTGAGGGGTGGCTGTTGTTGGCTGAGGGGAGATGCGTGACATCGAGCCTGAAGGTCAGATCACTCCAGGCCAAAAAGAACAGTACGTACATAGGTCCTGAGGCAGGAACGACCACGGCTGGTATGGCCAGAGCACAGAGAGAAAGAGGAAGCAGCACTGAGATGAACAGTGTCTGATGATATCCGTATTCCCAGCAACAGTTTGGGGGGCTGTGAGGACCAGCATGTTGAGATTTAAGGACAGTCGCTTTGGATGACCCCAAGAATAAATGCAGAGAGATCAGGGAGAGGAGGAGTTCAGAAGTTCAGGGGAGAGATAAGGTAGCTCAATATAAGCTAGAATTGTGGTAACAGAGGACAGTAGGGCAATTCAAGGGGTATTTGGTGGTAAAAGTAATAGGACTTAGTAATGGATTGGATATGAGAGGGAAGTGGGTGGATACCTTGAGCAATCATTAGGTGAATAGATGTCATATTGCCGTTTACTTAAACTGTGATACTGCAATATAACAAGATGTTTTAAATGTTGCTGAAATACTTACTTTGGTTCAAAGCCAAGGGCAGATTCTATGAAAGCTAATTATTTTAATGAATTCTTTCCTCACAGAGAGCATTTGACTACTTCAATTTAGCAGCGAATGCTGGCAATTCACATGCTATGGCCTTCTTGGGAAAGGTACTGTGCATCCTGTGAAAGTATTATGTAATAGCAAGAGGTGTTTGCATAGTAAGTGCATATTCTATTCAGAATCTACAATTCACCAAAAGTAAAATGGAAGTAAAATTTCCAGTGCAGGGTGACTGTATCTTATCATAAGGTAATGCTATTCTGAGGCACTTTTCTGGGCAACTTAATATGCCATTTGCTCCTCAATATGTTCGGTCGCCATTGAAATTAGCTATCACTATTTGAACTACTTACTGTGTATCATACACAGTAATGGGGGAAGTTATGCTGTGCAGTGTTCTGCTAGACTGTCATAACTGCCTCTTAACTTCCATGGTGAAGAGAGGTAATTAGATTAATTTGTGATTTGTCTGCAGACCTTTTCCTTGTCACCCACCTCTCAATGCAGTTGTTTTCTTGAACAAGGAAACATTTAAGTCCAGAAACTTAATGAATAGGTTCCATATGTCATGGCACAATCTCATATCTTTCTTTTTTAATTATTTTCAAAGCTAATGTGGTATAAACCAATGGGTGTTTTCATCTGTAACCAAATTCTAAGGTTAAGAGGGTTGGAGAGAACATATCAGAGGTTTTTAGAAAAATATAGTCAGTATTTTCCACATAATCGTGATTAGTTAATTGGGGCCTGAGAACTTTACATGTAGACATTTTAGCTGCCATGGCATAGACATTGGTATCCACCACTATTTTTGTTAAGCACTGAAGAACTTTTCATCTGAGCCCTTTCAGTTTTTGCTCTGAATTACTAAGTAGCCCTACCTCAAAACAATGTCCTTTCTCATTTTCGTATTGTGTACGTGGATAGAAGCTGTATTAGTCATTCTGTGCTTCCTTCTCTTGGTCCTTTATCATGGTCCATACCTGACACTCGTATCATTCAGTGCTCAAAACCTTTGAAAATACCCTCTTAGTTATTTATTTTCCTGAACAGAAGACCTGCCCTTCATCTTATCCTAGGGAATGGATGGAAGGGGCGAAAGCTGTCGTCTCTCCTTTCCCCATTTAGTCACTGGTCCCAACAATTTATCAGCCATTTAACTGTCCTGGGATAGAGTGAGAACAAAGATTCATATTTGAGTTAAAGATTTCTCCTGAGACTGATCTATGAATTGATTTTATGTATATTTATGTTTATAGATAAGACATAAATTCGATATAATGTAGAATATGTAATAATGTAAAAATGCCTGATTTTAAGGTTTTGCTTTTAATTCTAAATTATCCTGTAGGGAAATTTAAACTTTGTTGAAAGATTTCATGAGATTTAACAAAACCCAGAATGAGATAAGATAGGAAGGAAATGTAATTGGACAGGGGATTATAGGTCTTAATAAAGTTGGGGTCTGTTTTTCAGATGTATTCAGAGGGAAGTGACATTGTACCTCAGAGTAATGAGACGGCCCTTCACTACTTTAAGAAAGCTGCCGACATGGTAAGAGCCCGTAACTCAGGGCACTGAAATGTTTACCATATTGCTCTCATCTTCATAAGTAAGTTTGTTATATTGAAGGATTAACTGCCACCAACTCATGCCATAAATTATTAAAAGCATTTCTGTAAATATGATTTATATAAATGTGATTGAAGGGAATGAACTAACTAGAAAAAACCTTCCCAATAAAAAGCAAATTTTTTTTAGGGATCAGATTATTGAATATTAAATCTTTTTCTAAATTTTATTGAGAAGTTTTCTGATCAGGGAAATACTGGTTTTAGTAACAGAATTGAGAGTTATGTTATTTCCCTTATGTGTGTTGCAACTTGAGGTTTAAAATTTACACAATTGGATACTTTTGATCATCACAATACCAAATTTAGGCTATCTTTGGTCCAGGGAAAGCAACATAGGAATACTTAAGACCCTGTATGCCTCCAGTGTGTACACTTACCTCTTTGCCAACTACATGAACTATAGTATTTCCCGAAGGGGTGCTGCGACACTTTCCCTTCTGTCCCTCTGAGTTCAAGTGAATTCTAGATTTTTCTCTTTCAGGTCTCAAAGAATGATCATCTTTGGTTTGTGGCACTCTAGTAATCTTAAGCACGTCTTTGCCACCTGATTGCAATATTGCTGTTACAATGTGATTGTTGATTCTACTCCGTATCATCTTCTTTCTTTATTGGCGAGGGAGGTAACCTACTTGTTATGCTGAAAAGATGAAATATATTAGTCATGTTTTGTATCATAAATTTATGGAACAGATGGTCATAAAGTAAGTCACCAAAATTTAATTCTAAGTGAATTTACTATTTACTCTTTCTCAGCAAATTATTGAACGCCCTCAGAACTCTAAGTCATTGTTCTTTTAGCCTGATAGAAAGGAGAAAACTTTGTTTTGAATTGAAAAGTGCAAAGACATGTTTTGAATGTGCTTGTAAGTTATTCCTTTTGCAGTCATTTAGTTTGCCTTCTTTCTAATGATGCATTCACTGCTTTGTCTCTGGTCTACAGGGCAACCCGGTTGGACAGAGTGGACTTGGAATGGCTTACCTCTACGGGAGAGGAGTTCAAGTGGTAGGTTTTCCATCTGACGTTCTGATTTAACAGCAGTCAGCTGCTGAGCTAGGGAAGTATTCTTAACTAGCTGCCAGTCAGCCTCCAGAGGCCGTTCCGTTATGACTAGAGCTAAACCTTTTCCTGTTGTCTCTGATTTGTTTCCCTACCAGCCCTAACCTGTACCTGCCATACCCACTGCCTTGTTAGAAAGGCTCTCTCTCTGGCACCTTCTCCTGAGGGTGGGAAGCTGTTCCCCATTCTTCCGGCTGTGTTCTCTACTCTGCCTACTCTTCCATCTCTCCAAGACCGAACCATCTCCCTTGCTGCTTCACTCAAGCTTAAGAAAAAGCGCAGGTGTCTCCCAAGCTTCCTGGTCTACCCTTTGCCTTTCTAGCCACCCCTCTTCTCTGCACTCTTCGCTGCAAAGCCAGGTCTCCCCCAAGAACACACGGCACTCGCTGCTGCCCTCACTGTCCTCGCAGTGGTCAGGCTTCTACATGGGCCGCCTCCCGCCTCGCGGCGCTGCTACACAGGTCTCCAGGAATCTCCTAAACGTCCACTCTGGTTTCTGTGTCACCTGAGCTCTTTCTTCCCTGGAGCCCTGTGACTGCAAGCTCTCTCGGTCTTACGGGCCACTGTTCTCATTCCTCGTGTTGGAGGCGCTGGATTCTCATTGTTATCTCTTCTCTGTGTGATCTCTCTGAGCACTGTGTTCTTTCAATTTAGGGCTGAACCTAAGAGCTAGGTTTAAGATTCTAACTGTAGGCTTTCCCTAGCATGAGAGACGGTAATGTGGTCTCACTTTGACTCCATTTAGTCATTTTAGAATACTAAGATTTAGTCGTGATTTTTGTTTCAGTTTTCTCTGGATAGGTATAAGATTTGAAATCTGATAATCTTATAGTGTTCAGCATGTACACAGTAAAGGAATGAATGAGGAGAATAATTATTCTTATTTAATATTAGAAAAAATGAGTTTAAAAAAGATGGGTCGGTTAGCAGGAAAAATGTGATTATTTCTTAAATTCTGTTCTGTGTTCCACTAGTGAGGCCTATACTTTCTGGTAGTGAACATGCAAATTGCTTCACAAAAACTTATTTGATTTTCTTCAGTGTCTTAAGTATTAATCCCTCTGTGACATAAAGTACATTACCATGTGATAATATGGAAAGTGAGAAGGTGGTCCTTTCAGTCTCTTTGAGAATGTTTTATATGTGCTGTGTTAATTACTTTTCATGAATGAGTCTCCTAACTGGCACACATGTCAGCCTTTGGAGCTTTCTCATCGTGTGGTCATGTGACCTCTTTCTGCAGAATTATGATCTGGCACTGAAGTATTTCCAGAAAGCTGCTGAGCAAGGCTGGGTGGATGGGCAGCTACAACTTGGCTCTATGTACTACAGTAAGTAACGTTGGAGTTAATGATGAAAACACTTCCACTAGATGTCACTATGATATGGAAGTAAGAGCTACTGAATTTGGCTGCTCAATGTTCTCCCAATTAATTCAATGATTAGTGTATCCTATTTGTTATTCTAAATTATATTTATTTATATGTATTAATATACAGATCTGTCTTAATAACATTCACATCTCTTTCCTAAGCAAGAATTCTAGTAAATTTAGTAAAACTAATATAAATTTAGTAAAACTGATGCTTCAACTAAATCTTGGGACTATTCCTGACTTTTCATATGATTTTCCTTACAGATGGCATTGGAGTCAAGAGGGATTATAAACAGGCCTTGAAGTATTTTAATTTGGCTTCTCAGGGAGGCCACATCCTGGCTTTCTATAACCTAGCACAGATGCACGCAAGCGGCACCGGTGTGATGCGGTCTTGTCACAATGCAGTGGAGGTAAGGGCTTTCCTACCAACTTCAGTCCAGGAACTTAACCATCTGAGTAGTAGGAACATGTACCATTGTAATTCTGGTTTTCTTCGTGTGGTTTCTTCTAGAGTAGAAACGGACTCAGCCTGTGTTGTGTGTTACTGTCACACTTGTTTGTTTAGTTCTTTCCTCCCTAGAATCAGTGTTTACAAGAGCAGATATTGTTGTCTGCCATCTCCCTAACACTTAAGACAGCATCTGAGACATTGTTAGCTTCAAAAATGTGTGCTAAAAGAATGTTGCAGGGGAAGCTGGAATGGCTCAGTGGGTTAAGCACTCACTTTGCATCACCGGGGATCGAGTCCCGGCCCCGGCCCCGGCCCGTGGGGACCCACATGCTGAACTGGGGAGCTCCCCCAATTCAGTTCTCTCTCTGTCTCTGTATCTCTCTCTCTCCTTCTCTCTCTGTCAAAAACAATAAAAAAAAAAAAAAATGTTGCAAAGTGGAATGCTAATTTCTCCTAACTGGAATTTTACCTCTAGCTCTCTCATAACTGGCACTTTAGAATGACATTGAGGAATGCTTAGTTAGCGAAGTTTCTAAATTGCTCTGTGCTTCAGTTTTCTCACTTACAAAATGATGCTACTAATAGGACCTACTTCCTAGAGCGCTCCCCATGGATTTCATGAGAGAATTAAGTTGATATACGTACGCGCTGTATATAAATCACCAGAACAGGGCCGAGCCAGCATACATGGTACAGAAGTATTCGCTCTTATTCATATAAACTTACTCTGAAGACTAAGTGAAAGCTTCAAATAAATATTCCATACTTTTGTACATGTTTAATAAAACTGCCAAACATACAAAGATCATGCTTAACAATCACTTGTAGCGAAAGTAAAGAATGATTTTCGGGCATTTACCTTATGTTTTTACTGATGTTTTTCTTTTCTGTCCCTCAGTTGTTTAAGAATGTGTGTGAGCGGGGCCGCTGGTCTGAGCGGCTCATGGCTGCCTATAACAGTTATAAGGATGGGGACTACAACGCTGCTGTGACCCAGTACCTGCTGCTGGCCGAGCAAGGCTACGAAGTGGCCCAGAGCAACGCCGCCTTCATCCTCGACCAGAGTGAGGCCCTTCTCAGGCCTGCCGCGGGCTACGAATTCAAGGGTTCATATCGAGTTAGCCAGATGAAGGATAAAGGCCATGAAGAAAATCCTTCACTGTCGTAAATAGAACTGCACATGCTCCCGTTATTTTACCTCAGATCTCTGAGCCACCAAAGTTAGTTTGATAGAGTTGACAGTAGAAATAGATTTTACAGTCATCATAAAATCAACTGCTTTCAGTAAATGCATTTTTCAAAACACAGTAGGTACAAAACCATTGTTTTTGCAGCGATATGTAGATAACTAGACGTTATTCAGTCGTCGTTCTTGTTGTTGGTTCTGTGGACAAAGCAGGAAGTAGTATTGTCCTAAGTGCAGTGATCCTTTGTACTCAGTATATGGGTATTATTCTCCTACATGTTTAATGTCTGTACAGTTAGTTTTTCATTTACTATTTGTTACATCCCAGTTCTTAACTTAAATTATACTGGCATGTCCACCCGAGTGTGCAAATGAAGCCTGAGGGTGCAGTGCCTTTCCTTAAGTGCCTGATTGTGTGACGTCTTTCCCTGTAGGAGAAGCAACCATTGTAGGTGAGAATGAAACTTACCCCAGAGCTTTACTGCACTGGAACAGAGCTGCCTCTCAAGGTGAGTGGTGGGTGAGCTCTCAGGCCCAGATTTCTCCCAGGAACCTGTCTTTATTGTTTCTTTTTTAAAAATCTCCCCTAAGGATTAAATCATGTCTTTCATTGCCTTAAAATTAAGCAGAGACACTGACTCTTACTTAACTTGTTTGTCTCTTGAGTCTTAAAATGGAAGTTCTAGTCCCAGGTTTTCTAAATTGAATTATGAGGCCCTTATATAGGACGTGATAGCGTGCCATGGTTCACTCTGGTCTTCAGTTTGAGGCCAGTATATATTGTACGAAATGAGAACTGAATAGGATGTTAATAGAATATTCGTATAAAACCCAAAATATTTTAACCTTTCCCCACTACTTTTAATTTGAATATTTATTTCTATACTTACTACGCTACACGTTGTATGCCTGTCTCTAAGCCTAAAAGATGATCCAGTTCAACTATTTTAAAATGTTAATAACAAGATTGAAAAGCGCATGATTAGTTGAAAAATATTATTCATGGAATAGGGGCCTCCACCCACCTTGTCTTCTCTCTCTCTGATGATTACAAAGCCTTCTTTAGAAGAGCAACACTTCTGGTTTGTTTTTACTGAATTATAGAGCTTGCTGAAGGGTGTGTTGTAAAGTTTGTGTACTAGACATTACAACGTTTTGTTTTATGTAAGCATGTAACAGGAAGAGAAATAAGTTTGGTCTGTTCAGTGCACTTTATTGGCAGTTTTGCATTTAACTTTTCTTCAGGATACACTGTGGCTCGAATTAAGCTGGGGGACTACCACTTCTACGGCTTCGGCACCGATGTGGACTACGAGACGGCGTTCATTCACTACCGCCTGGCTTCCGAGCAGCAGCACAGCGCGCAAGCCATGTTCAATCTAGGGTACATGCACGAGAAAGGGCTGGGCATCAAGCAGGTGAGCCTGGCTTCCGAGCAGACGTCTGAGCAAGCACGTTGTGATTTGGGGGAACCAGCTGCATTTTTATAGAACGTACACTTTCTTTGGAATGTGCTCAGATTTTAGGTTGTATGGTATGAAAGAAACACTTTTGTACTATTTCGGTACACCGCCCTTGTATCTGTTCATCGTCCAGCACACACGTTGACATCCATGCTGTTACGTTTAGGAGATTGACCAAGGAGGGGTTCATGAAAACAGAAATGCAGTGTTGTCTTTACGATAGCTCCTTGTCTAAGATGCTCTCTGTCCCATCTTCACACAGATTTTCTTGTTTCTAAATGATTTTGAAATTAAACTTATTTCTGATTCTTAAATGTTCCTATTGAAGTCTTAGCATTCTGTAGACCCATGGCCTTTTTGCCTATGTACCCTTCTGAGGATTTTGAAAAATTATCATCCTATACATTTTAAGATGATACTTAAAATTTTTCATCGTAAGTTTCAAAGGGTATAATATAAACTCTAGGGGTTTAAAATATAAAACATTTTTAAAGTGATTAAATTTTTCTCAATTTAAGTTTAAGTTTGATTTAAATTAAATAATTTGATACACCCATATTAATTTTTTTCAAATACACAGCAAATTCTTTAATTGCAAATTGTATTTTTTCCTTTTCTCTCTGAATTTATATTTTCAGTCCACTATTCCCATAGATTTGTATACTAATGTAATGTTTTTAATACTTAGATATTTTACTGCTCTGTTGTATTGATCTGTATATATCCTATGATTATAGGCTCTAAAGTGTTAAGAAAAATTTTTGAGACATTATTAGTCATAGTTAATCAATTATTAAATCCACATAATGATATCTTTACATGATTAAATCAACGTAATGATACGTTTTTATATAAGTTCTACATTTTGTGGCAATTATGGAAAATGCATTTTTAATGAGATGAATGGAACATTTTTAAAATTAGTTTAAGTGTTATTGAGTCAATTTTAGCATTAAGTCTGCTTTCCATTTGTATAAATGTATGACTGGAACCTTATAAGTGACTATATGGGAATGGTAAAAATTTTATTATAGCAAAGTCCCTTAATTCTTGAAAATACTTTAGAGTTATGAGAGAGAACCCCAAAAGAACTGGAGTTTATATATAAAAAATTGTATATTGATTCTTACATATTTAAACTTCAGTCACCTTCAAAGTCTTCCCATTTGATGCCATACACCTACCCAGATACTGTTTCCACTGCTCAGAACTGTTTTTGAACTTGTTGATTCTGATGTCTTAGTGCTTCTGTTGTTTTTTGTTTCACTTCTTCCACATCGGCCAAACATTGACCTTTGAAGACTTTTTATCCAGGGAAACAAACAAAAAAGTCACTCAGGGCAAGATTCGGTGAATAGGGAGGGTAGAGCACAGGGGTCATGCCATTTGGGGTCAAAAACTGCCGAACATTCATCTCAGTGTGGACAGCTGTGATGTCACGACACATGTTGTTCATGTAAATTACCTGTTGTAAAATGGGCAAGTCCATTGAAAGAATCTTTTTTTTTTAAGATTTATTTTATTGTTTTTGAGAGAGACAGAGAGAAGGTGGGGGGAGGACCCAGAGCAGTCTACATAGTTGTACGTCATCAGTTTTTGACATGGTTTCGTTCCACACAGGTGGGCAGAGGCCATGCAGGGCAAGAACTGAACTGGGGGCTCCCGCGTGGGAAGCACATCCCAGTTCAGCATATGGGTCCGCAAGGGCCAAGGCCAGGATTTGATCCTTGTCCCCGGGGCTGGAAAGTGAGCACTTAACCGGCTGAGCCATCCCGGCTTCCCCAAAAGAATCATTAAAAAAATTTCACTGAAGCCGAACACAGCCTCTCCCACCACCACCAGCTAATACACTGATGCAGGTGGGTTCCTGGGACACCACCAAGCCGGGGAAGCCTGTACTACAAGGAGCCCGCCCTCCAGAAGCTAATTCCAGGGTTTTTGGGGTCCCCCCTCATATATGCTGTCTTAGTTCAGGCTGTTACAACAGTACGTAGACTGGGTGGCTTAAAGAACACAGTTCTTCCTCCCAGTTCTGGAGGCTGGGAAGTTGAAGGTGAAGGTGCCGGCAGATGTGGTGTCTGCTGAGGGCTCACTTGTGGGTCATAGACAGCCATCGTCTCGCTTTTGTCCTCACCTGAGAAAAGAACGAGAGAAGCAGCAAGCTCCTCCAGGACCCTTATAAGGACACTGACTCCATTCCTGAGAGCTCAGCCCCCATGACCTTATCTAATCCGGATTATCTTTCAAAGACTTCACTTCCTAATGCCATCCCATTAGAGCTCCAGCAGTCCCCAACCTTTCTGGCAGCAGGGACCAGCTTAGTAGAAGACAGTGTTTCCAGGCACCAGGGGTTTGGCAGGAAGGAGGTGTGGGGGATGGTTTTTGGATGATTCTAGGGCCAGATTCAGTTTGTCACCACTCACAGGGTTTTGATAGGAGTCTGTAAGCAATTGGTTTATGACGGTCTCTGTGCAGTCACACCTCTCTGCTCATGTTCATCTGTATTTGCAGCCTCTCCCCAGCACTAGCATCACCAACTCAGCTCCACTTCAGGTCATTAGGCATCACATTCTCATCAGGAGCATGTAACCTAGATCCCTCACGTGCGCAGCTCACAATAGAGTTCGTGCTCCTATGAGATCTAATGCTGCCGCTGATCTGACAGGAGGCGGGGCTCAGGAGGTCACGTGCAGTGATGGGGAGCAGCTGTAAATACAGATGTAGCTTCACTCCCCTGCCCACCACTGACCTCCTGCTATGTGGCCTGGTTCCTAACAGGCCATGGGCCGGTACCCATTATCGGCCGGGGGTTGAGGGCCCTTGCATGAGAGGGTAGACATCCAACATGTGCATTTGCGGAGACACACACAGTTCATAACAATATGTCAGAAAACAGAGTGATCTGTCATTAAAATTGTTTTTAATGCTCTGTCACCTGACAGCTTGGTTAGGTCCCTCTTCAGTTTTGTTAAAAGCAAAGAATTAGAATCTAGAGACTTGCCAAAGGACGTGTTCTCTGATCAATGGAGTCATTTACTTTCTCCCTTTCTGGGAGGAAGCCTTAAAAGACTTTACCAACATTTATCAAGTAACTAATTATACCTCTTACCCAGATCTAATGTGCTGAAGGGAAAGTTGTTCATTTGGCTTTACTAATGCACTATTCTTGTAAAAGTGCTTTTTATTTTATTCCATTTGAATATTTTAATTCCGATATGTAAATTTTGATATTTTACACTGTTATTACATACTTGAATATCATGTGTCAAGACGGGAGTTGAGTGCACTCTCTATGGAGGATCTCTGCTGTGCGTTGTCACCAGTGATGGAGGCTTCTCAGCAAGTCTCGTTTTTAATTTAGATAAAATGACCATGTTTGAGGACTAGTGTAAAAGTCACGTATGTTGTGATTTTTATGGAATACACCTAATAATAATTTACTAAAGGCAGTCAAGATGAAAGTGTTTTAATACAGCCATTTGTGACAACATGGATGGACCTTGAAACCATCTTACTAAGCGAAATAAGTCAGACTGAAAGAATCAAGAAACATATGACCTCACTCATAGGCAGAATATAAAACTGAAAGGAACAAAGAAAAACTCATGGACACAGTCAATAGTTTAGTGGTTACCTGAGGGTAAGGGGGGAGGCTGGTGGGAGAGCGGGAGTGGGGAGTAGGGAGGGGTAATCAAATATATGGGGATGGAAAGTGAGCTGATTCTGGGTGGTAAGCACATGCAATGCATAGACAATGGAATGTAGAATTGTACACCTGGAACCTATGTAATAGTTATCAACCAATGTCACCCCAATAAATTCAACAATTAAAAAAAACACAGTGTTTTAACTCTAATGGTTTGTAATAGGTTATAAACCAAGAAACCAATCAATGTGCCTTTCTCATCTCATAATTTAATGTGTAATGTAATATAATGGATAGTATATATAAATCTTGTGAATAAAGAAAGTGATAAAAGGCATAAGAGTAGGGAGAGGGAACTCTGGGATTTAAGAGTAATTAAATATATATGAAAGTCACAATAACTCCATTAGTTGTTATAAGGCATAAGAATGACCTTTTCCTATTATTTTTTATTTTTTAAATGAAAGAGACATTCATTTTACAGAAAACTAATTGCTTCAGCATCTAATACAACTGGAAAAGTATTAAGTATTAAATAAGTTGATGATTGGTTTTAATCTGAATAAATAATTCAGGATATAATTGATTAGATTTAGCTGCCCTATTGTCTCACCTTCACATTATTGGTTGGATTCATGATCTTGAAAAATATGGCAGTCCCCCACCCCAAATTTTCAGATATATATTTATATATCCCCCCAAAAAAAACAAAAGCACTAAGCATACTGCTATTGTTTGAAGGTGCTCTTTTCAACTAATGATACATTCTAGGTACGGGTATAGGGAATACCTGAAAACAATTGCTTATATCTAAATAATTGAAAAAAAATTCATTTATAATGCTTAGCCTTTCTTTGCCATGTCTCATGGAATTCTTTCCTAGGAGTCTCATATTCTTTGACAATAGGGTATGGAAGAAGGAAAGTTGGTAAATGAAAATTTTACAGCTCCCACCAGCCCGTTCTACATGCTTCTGAATGCAGAACATTCCAACCTGAGCCAAGATTAGCAGTGACTTGTTTTGCCTTTTACAGGAATGTGTCTAGAACAGGGAGACACAAGATGTGAGTCACTTAGCACTGTCCATGCCTGTGTTCTGTGGAAAATCTTCAGTGTGTCTACCCCATATCAGTGCTCCACCCCGAAACCAGGAGTGGTTTACGCTCACTGAAGTTCTAAGCAGAAAAGAATTAACTTGTAAAATGTCCATGTTAACAGTGCTGTGTGTACATATAGCCCATGTGCAGCACTGAACTCTGAAAGTCTTAAAATATAGGCAGCACATCCACACATCAAATGACTCAGATTGAAGGAAGATGAGTGAGTTATCTTAAAATTTTTCAAACTTAAGCAGTGAGATAATTAAAGAATTATTACCCAATTAAAGCTTGGATGTTTTCTTTAGGTATAGGAAATTTTAAAATAAAACTTGAAAGGTAAAGTAAATTTCTTATCATGTGTAAACTGTTCAATACTTTTACTTGTTTTGACAAGACATGAGTTCTGGCTTGTTACCTGTGTTGTAGGATATTCACCTGGCGAAACGTTTCTATGACATGGCGGCCGAAGCCAGCCCGGATGCGCAGGTGCCCGTCTTCCTGGCTCTCTGCAAGTTGGGTGTGGTCTACTTCCTGCAATACATTCGGGAAACCAATGTAAGTTAAAGTGCACATGATGCAATACCTCAGTCGGGAGGTTTACGTTTTAAAAGGGGGGAGAGGGGAGGTGCAAGCTGTAGGTGTATGGTCTCGTCCCTGCTGCCCCCAAGTGGACCACCTGCCGTCCTCAGCAGGTGAGGGGTGACTAGCCACAAAGCAGTCACCGTTTTCAGGTAGCATTTGATGGGTCCCCAGTGCTGAAGGGTTTTTCGTTGCTGCAGTTTCCTGTTTTAGGGAAGATGGAGGCTAACCTGTGGCGATCTGAAGCGGTAGGTAACTACGTTCAGTCAGGTGACTGCCTGGCAGGGACCCATACCAGTCCCTTAAAAGAGAGAACTTTGTAAAAGGGAAGAAGAAGAAGTAGGACCTGAGACACTGCCCAGGCTGTTGGTTGTACTTCAGATGCATCTGATAGTGAAACATGTTAAAAATATCACTGGTGTTTTGTTCTCTAAAAATACCCGAAACTATTCAAATAAGCAGATGGTAGATGCTAGATAGGAGATGGAATAGCCGTTCTTCTCACAGCTCCCAGCGTTCGAGTACTGCCACAGAGCTGCTCCTGTGTTCTGCCTTTCACATGCTGTCAGGACCTCTAGATCCTCAGAATGGGTCAGGTATGCAGCATTGGACTCTGAACGTCTTAAAACGTATGCAGAAGCAAGAGCTGTTAGCTTTCGTTCATTCTGGGCCAGAAAAGGATGCTGCTTCAAGCTTCTGTTGACATCCTTAGAGCAGCTGATTCCCCATTTCAGCGTAGCTTCCAGAATGGGTCCCCTCCTGTGTTACACGGGTGTAAACGTCCTCCCTGCTGCCCCAGCGTCTATAAAGAGAAATCTGCAGCTTCTCCCTTGAGCAGCCCTTGCCCGTGCCAAGGGCTCCGCGTGGAGGGCTCCTCCCGACCGCTCACACGTTTGTGACGGCAAGTTCCTAACTGCTGATAGCATGAGCCAGGCATGCTGGGTGCCCTCTGCTGACTTGGTGATCATTCCTTCAATTAAAGGCTTACTTGTATGTTGGTACGCTGTTTCTCTCTCAGGACTGTTCCCGATCCTTGTCTCTCAGAGTTGTTAAGACTAGCAAACTTGATTACGGTCTAGGATTTGGTCTGCAACACAATATACTAGGTATATTATATCTTTATTTTTTAAATCAGAAATATAAAGAGCATAGTAAAATACCCCATAATCCTACCACGTAAATATTCCAGCTAAAACAGTAGTAAGGATTGATGGTACGAAAGTCAAACAGTACAGAGAAAGAAACACAAAATCACCCATTGCAGTTCCCTCCTGGAGAACAGTTAATATTTTCTTCTGATTCCTTTCCAGAAAAATGTAATACCTGTACCTACAAATACATTCACTTATGGGGACCTTTTAAATGTAATTTTATTCAAACAATTATAGCTCATGTTTACCTTCTTAATGAGCAAATAGCAGTCAGAAAATAGGCATAACTTTTCTGAAGTGACACTAAAACAATTAAAATATAGATAAAACTTCTAAGTTCAAATTTAAGTATGAAATATTTAGTTAAATCCTAACTGGAAAGCATTATTTGTGTGGCTATTAAAAAATTAAATATTTGAATGTCTGCCCTCTCCCCTTACGTGAGAGGTGACACGGCAGCTGCCGTCCTGAGGACAGGGCCGTGTAGCGGCCGCGCCATCAGCACGTGCGGGTACAGGTGAGCCCGGTGCCGGTGCCCCCGGCCTCAGGGCCGTGTAGCGGCCGCGCCGTCAGCACGCGCGGGTACAGGTGAGCCCGGTGCCGGTGTCCCCAGCCTCAGGGCCGTGTAGCGGCCACGCCGTCAGCACGCGCGGGTACAGGTGAGCCTGGTGCCGGTGCCCCCGGCCTCGGGGCCGTGTAGCGGCTGCGTCATCAGCACGCGCGGGTACAGGTGAGCCCTGTGCCAGTGCCCCCGGCCACAGGGACGTGTAGGGGCCGCGCCATCAGCACGCGCGGGTACAGGTGAGCCCGGTGCCGGTGTCCCCGGCCCTGCATTGTGTTGTCCCTGGTGCTCCTGCAAACACTTGTTGCGAATGTGTTTGGAAATGAGTCGTTAGAAACCCTGACACTATATAATCAGCTGTTAGGAAATAATTGTTCAGTTCCTGTGGCATCGTTTTTTCAGTTTCGGTGAAAGGCTTTTAAAACCATGTATTTTTAAAAACAAAACACTGCACAATGTTCCTAAAACCATGTATTTTATTAAGTTCTGTGTTTATCTCCAGCGTGTAATGTAGCTCTCCCGAGTGCTTCTCTGACATTGTGATCATGGTGACTTCCGTATTGTTCTCGTTAAGATTCGGGACGTGCTCACCCACGTGGACATGGACCAGCTCCTGGGGCCTGAGTGGGACCTGTACCTGATGACCATCATCGCGCTGCTTCTGGGGACAGTGATCGCGTACCGGCAGCGGCAGCACCAGGATGTGCCCGCGCCCCGGCCCGCGCCCCGGCCCGCGCCCCCGCAGCCGCCGCAGTGACACCGGAGACGGAGACCCGGCGCCGCGTGCGCCTCGGGGCTGGATGTGCGGCCGCCTCCGGGAGGAGGCCCAGGGAGCGTGGACGTCCCACCGCTGCTTAGAATCTGATGCCTTTATTTTCAGGGATAAGAACTCTCACCTAAACTGAATTGAATGTGTGTTTCCGTGCTGTTGGAATAACAACTCACAGTGGCGTTCCTTGGTTGTTGTTTTTTTCTGGAAACGTGTGAGACACTCAGAGCAATGCGTGCGCTGTATCCAGCCACCTTCCCCAGGTCCTTTCAGTCATTCTCTCAACGTGCGTAAGTTCTTCTATCAACCGTCTTCCGGTCTTGTGCATCGACACTAAAACCAGTTAAAAGTTTAACCTTAACGTGTTTGAAAGTCTGAAAATAGAACTTGCCTTTTAAGTTAAAAGAAATAAAAGGTTTTCAAAGTGTTTTAGAACTATGATAACAGGAACTTACCAGTCCACGTGCAAGGACACGTATCCGCACATCTGTCATTTTCAAAGGGAAGGAGAGACGTTTCTTGCTGTTGGTGATGGTCATACTTCACACCACGCTTCTCTCCTGCAAAGACTGAAGGCCTGTGGAAGAGCTTTACCTGAACTTCATTTCTCTGGAATGGAATGTGTATAGAGCGTTGTGAACTGACTCCTTGAGCTAACATGCGTTGCCCCACTTACTTACTGTAATCTGCTTGTCTGTCTGAGTATTCAGAGCCTTGACCTGGAAGCCAGAGGACGGACTAGATGGGAGCAATTAGAAAGCATTTCTAAGGACCTCTGGTGGGGTGCTAACATCATACTGTCCGCACAGTTGAAGCATTTGTTCCCAGGATTTATTTCATTGGCGTTTCTTACCGCAAAAGAACAGATCACCCTCCTGAATTCTTTGAGTATAAAATCTCATTGCCAAGATATGGCATACAGTGACTACCATTATACTACTAAAACCCGGAGAATCTCAGATGCATTAAACTCAGTGGCTGAGGAAAGCAAAGCCTGTTTTATTTCTACTGTTCTCTGTTGTGTAGAATGTGAACCTCTGCGTAGCTGTCATATCCACCATCCGCCCACTGTTAACACTAGGAAAATCAAGGCTATTACACGTCACAGTTGTCTAGTTGAATAGTGTGGAAAGCGACAGCAAAGAGAACTTGAGAACTGTGCACATCATACAAATGAAAAATTCAGCTGAATTTGTATTTTTTCTCATTGTCAGATGGTGGTGGTCACCAGCCTCAACCTAGTCTAAAAATATGTTTATACCTGAGCGGACTTTCTAGGTCTGCTGACCTTGTTTTTACTAACCTTTACGCTCTTTTTCTATCATCCTCACCTTTGAGAACACTTGAAGAGTTGATGGCTTGCAGAGCTGTGAGACTGGTCCTTGTGGTTGGGATGGTGTATAGTGCTAGATTTAGTCTGCAGTGAACATGAAAGCGTCTGCCTTTTTGTGTGTTCAGAGTATTATGAGAAACCTGGTAAGCAAACCTTCCCTGTGGGTCACTGCTTCCCAATTTGAAGAGGTAGTCGCTGCGAGAACCAGATGTCTGAAGACCTGTCTAGAAGGTAGCAGTTTTTACCCAAAGTGGTGTCCCGTGGGGCAGCGCTTGCACAGACTGAGACTTGTCTGGTCTCTGACACCTGAGGGAATCCAGCGCAGGGGTGGATGTGCTGCTGTCTTCACTGCCTCTGTGCCCACCCTTCCAAATCAGCATGATCCTTTCAAAGGAACTGTTACCCATTTAAAAACCTCTAGGACAAAACTTTTTTTTTCTCTCTACCATCCACCTAATTGCTCCTTTAGCAGCATTTTAGTGTCTGTCTACTTCCCTCCATTAATATTTGGGGGGAAAAAAAATCGCCATTAAATTGTGTGCTGCCCAAGCTAGACAGGAAAGGGCAGTCTCGTTCCTCTTGCAGTAACCACCTTCTTAGTAGTGTGCCTCTCAGCGCATGCTCTGTATTATTGATAATAGTCCAAATACCTTCTCTGGGCTTTTTTTCCCCTTCTGTTTCACCCTGCGTCTTTTGCCACTGGGAATTTGGACAATGTGTTTACAGTATAACTTAGTTCCTAGGGCTTCGTGACTTCAGTCCTATGGCTGTCTGAAAATCCTTTGCTCCCTTTCATGATACCTAAGCAAATAGGAACTGGGTTTGGAGTTTCCTCAAGTAATGCTCACTACTTACCTAATCGAATGGCATCCATTTGAATAAAATGACAGTCACTAAAGCTAGTCGATGTCAGTGACATTAAACTAACTCCAGGATTCTGGAATTTTAATGATAGAATCTACGGTAGTTAGCGGATAGTGTGTGGCTCCATTTCTGCTTGGTGACCTGTCTCTCCTGACCTCTCATCACCTATCTTCCTGCCTACAGAGGGGACGATAGTTATCCAGCTGATAGTCTCTCCTGCATTTGGTTGTTGCTCAGTCAACTGCTTCAGAGTCTGGGAACTTCATTTTGCTTCTGTTTTACAAGGGCCATCCAGAAGGTACCCAGCCACATAATTATGAAAAACAGGCATTTGTGGCTGAATTTTTTCCAGACAGCCCTCGTTTATTGCAAAGGTGGCATTGGTATTTGGATTTCTTTTTTCCTTTTTGTGTTTGGAATTTTTGTTTCTGTTTTCTGAATGAGTCTTTATTAGGTTAATAATCAAGGGCACAAAAAAAAGTCAATCACAACCCTTATTTTTTCCAAAATTCACTATTTTAACACTTCAATGCAATTATGACTCATTCGTCTTAATACTTTTGAAGATGTGTTACTCTTGTGCTCATAAGGTAAATGTGTGAGATTTTTACTACCAAGGTGTTTTATCTCTGTAGCGTTGGGAAAAAACTCCTCCTGTAATCGGGTGATTACCAGATCCTTTATTTCATGAGAGTGGCTGGTGCCTCCAGGAAACTCACATTTTTCACACAGGATTTTGTTGTTTTGGGGTTTTTTCTCCCTCCTTTGCTCCTTGTGTTCTTCAAACCATTGTTTTGGAAGTAAGCTTGCAAGACCACAACACTTCATGTGTGTAGCATGTATGTTGTGTAGTTACATCTGCAGAAAACCACCTCCACGGAGGTTTGGGCTAACATGTCACATGCACATTTCAATATAAAACGTTTCAGATCAAACAGCCCCTTTTATATACCAAGAAGAGCAACATGGGCTGCATTTGCCCTGATGACAGCTATTTCTTTTGAAAGTGAATTTAATATTTGTTGCACAATAGTATGACTAGAAGTGTGCAAGAAATTAAAGCAAAAGAAACTTCTATTTTCACGAAAAAAAAATTTTAAGATTTATTTTACTGTTTTTGACAGGCAGAGAGAAGGGGGAGGGCCCAGAGTAGTCTTTATAATTGTATGTCATCAGTTTTCCACATGGTTTCGTTCCACACAGGTGGGTGGGGGCCACACAGGGCGGGAACTGAACTGGGGCCTCCCGCATGGGAAGCTCACCCCAGTTTAGCACATGGGTCCACACGGACCAGGCCCAGGGTTTGATCCTCAGTCCCCAGGGCTGCAAAGTGAGTGCTTTACCCGCTGAGCCATCCAGCTTCCCCATGAAAATACTTTTACATTGCTCTCAAATACAAATGAAAATACAAAATTCTGAATACCATATTGTGAGGCACCATCTGGTTTTTATGTGTGTAGTCGTATTTCAAAAGAGGCAAAATTTCTCCTTTCACTTGGTATTTCAAGAAAATTTAAAATATCCCAAGTAAAAATGCTTTGTATTTTAAAGGGACTATGCACAAGTAAGAGTCTGATTTGTGTGCATGCGAAGGGTGTCTTGGTTGTGTGCTGGGAGGTGTCTCACATGCACAGTTTTTCCTGTTTGGAATGACAAGCTGACACTATCCTCTTTGAGTAAAAAAAGAAAAATAAGAATACTGAGATGATCAAGGTGTAACCACTATCAATATTTAGAAGTTTTATTAATAAAAGACCATAACTGGCATTGGACGGAACACCATGGTAGACTTTTTTGTAAATTTATTTTGTATTTAACTAAATCCGTAAAGGCTGGTGAAGTGTAATATAATTGTGTAAACAAATTCTGTTAATAGAGAGATGTACAGATTCGTTTTATACTGTATCTTGAAACTTGAGAAATAAAGATTCCACCTCTGGTCGTTCGTGTGCTGTAATGTCCCCTGACCAAGCAAGCACCTTTCCAGCTAGGACTTTTTTTTTAAGCCTGAGTGATTTCATTTTTAATGAACTTGTTTGGAATTTCAGAAGCTTCCTGGTCACATACATTTGGGGTCGTTTAAATTCATCTTTCCTTTTAATTCCTGAAATTCGGATTTCTATGATTTGAATTTTACCTCAGGGAGAATATGAATTTGTTAAGATGCGTTACCAGTTTTTTAATTCCTGAGATCTTGGACCTGAATCAGCCTAGGCTATATAGTAAGCATGATTCACTTTAATAGGAAAATGTATCTAAAGATTTTTTTATACATTACCTTTTCACAGAAGGTTTTTAGGAGGGCTTACAGAGCCTCATAAATACAATGATAAAATTTATGTAGAATAAGTAATATGATCTAAGTAAAAGGGAAATGACAAAGAAAACACACCAGGCGCGCTGGGCTCGTGGGCTATGATCCGAGCCCTAACTTGCTAGCAGCCAACTCAGAAAAGCAAATTGAGCTACAATGTTACCGTTTGGAAACATAAGAAAGTTGGATTAAAAGGCTGATGTTGTAGATTGTGGCAAGCGAGAAATTGGACGTCAAATTTCGTATCTGGGAGCACAGCCAGGCACTCCACATGACCTTGACTGACCTTGGCTAAAACAAACACTGTGAAAATGTCAGCAGTCTGACCATTGAACCTACCACTGGGTGTGATTCCTACTTAACTCCGAGGCCCTTTCTGACAAGTCGTGAAAATCAGTCCTCTTCATTGGATGTGACCTGATGCAGCCTCTTTAACTTTCTATGACACGAATTGTGATTTGTTATCCTGGCCTTGACATTTGCTTGTACTATGTTACAGCATATGTAATACATGAGTTTATGCAAGTGAACAATTAGAAGTAATTTCTGTAGTGGAAACAAAAACAGGAGAAGAAAGGCTTTTTGCTTTTTTAATATTTATCAAATACTTGAATAGCCAAGTAAAAATAATGAGCTGGAGAATCTTATCAGTTCAGAAGGAAATGTTGCTGTGTCATGGTTCCTGTCTGTTTTTTGTTGTTGTTTTATTGTTTTTGACAGAGAGAGAGAGGGAGGGAGACACAGCGAGAGAAGTGAACTGGAGAACTCCCCAGTTCAGCATATGGGTCCGCACGGGACGGGACCGGGATTCGATCCTCGGACCCCAGCACTGCAAAGTGAGCGTTTAACCCACTGAGCCATCTCTGCTTCCCCCTGCCTGTTTCTTCCCAGCTCATTTCCGCCACTACTTTGAAAACCATCAGGTTAAAAAACCTTACAATTGGATCTTGAAAATTCTACCAGCCTTGTAATTCTTTGTTCATACTACCCTTTCGAGCAAAGCTCTGAATTTCCTGCTGGCCAGCTATGTGTCCTGATTAACTAACTTCTTGTCAACCGTGGCTGAATTGTGTGTTAAGTCCCATGTAATTTTTTTCTCATGCAAATTGAGTAGAATGTGGTCAGGTCAGAACATTTATATAAATACATCCAGCGGTCGCTCAGTCCAGTTTGCTTAGAACTGTGAATCAGCCTGTCAGGACTGAAAAGGACTTCTAAGCTTGGTCAGCATTACTTAGGAGACCCAAGAATCCAAGCAAGGATTCTAATACTGAAAACAGAGATTGAGGTTGGTACGCTTCCAGGGTGAAACGTGAACCACAGAAACCTGCATTCTTAGAAACAACGAGACCTGAGAACACAGCTGTGAGTTTCAGGCTATGCATCTGGGCTGCTCCACGCGTCCCCGATGCCCTTGCCTGCAGTTTTTTTCCTTAGGAAAACCTGATTAATTGAATTTTTTGTTCTAGATGAAATCTCTTTCAATGAATAGCGGAGAGGGGGAGACGAGGAGGAATTCATCCTGCTGGTTTTGTTTCCCCTACGTATTAGTAAAACACTCTGATTTTCCCAGCCTGTACATCTGTGTTACTGTCTCTTGCGTAGTATTTGGACAGTGCTCTTAGGCTGGTAACATCTTACACGTGCGTGGAAACTTACAGCCAGGACAGGTAAGAACACGTTCTTTTCCTGTCGTTCCTATTGTGATCGAAGATGAAATAAATGCCGTAAGTGGCACCGGAGCTGTAAACAGCAGCATTTTATTATTTCAAAGGCAACCAAAAAAAGTAGTTCAAGAAGCCATAAGTTTGCTGAATGGGTATCTACACTGTATCTCATCACTCAATTGAGACGTAAAAGTATTCAAAACTGCATAACTAACTAACTTGATACCTTGTATACTCAGGTTCAGTAAACCAAAGACCCTTCACTCTCACCCGACACCGTAAAGTAAGTTAGGAACGGGACATGTATGCCTTAGGCCAGGGGAACAGAACTGGGCTTAAACCCCAAACCTGCAGTATAGAAAAGCTAAATTGCATCCCATCAGGCATTTTAACACGGAGTCACCACCATTCCAGTGCAAGTCACGGTGACATGGGATAGATGCACGAGGGGAGGGTCCACACACGACCTCCACAGCCTGTAGGTGGGACTTGCCTCCCCAACAGGTTCCCATGGACTCCCCTGCGCTGCCTAATCCCGTCCTCAAGGAGAGTAGCGAGCAGTCCTGACCCCGCTGGATGGCCCTGAATTTCAAAGGAAGGAGAGAACAATGGCATAGGAAGGGGAAAGAGTTCTGGACCGGGCTGTGGTCCTCGTGGTGGGTGATGACCTTGGGCAAGCCCCTCCCATTGCACACGCGTCACGAGACCACGTGTGCTAGACGGGCCTTCAGGTTCTGTGCAGCCATTGCAGGTCGTAAATGCCAAACGCAAGTGGACCGAATTCTTTTGTCTCTTGACACCTGACTCCTACAGGACTTTGTGGTCGAAAGGACACATTCCATTGTCCTAAAATGTTTGGCTCCAAATACTTAAAAAAAAAAAATTTTTTTTTTAAGATTTATTTTATTGTTTTGACAGAGAGAGACAGAGAGAAGGGGGCGGGCCCAGAGCAGTCTCCATGTTGCACATCATCAGTTTTCTACATGGTTTCATTCCACACAGGTGGGCGGGGGGTGTGCAGGGCGGGAACTGAGCTGGGGGCCTCCCGCGTGGGAAGCTCACCCCAGTTCAGCATGTGGGGCCACACAGGCCAGGCTGGGATTCAATCCTTGGTCCCCAGGTCTGCAAAGCAAGCACCCAACCATCGGCCATCCCGGCTTCCCCAAACTCCAAATAATTGACAGGCAAAGTGGGCCTTTACGTTAAAAAGGTCTGTTTTAAAGCTGATAACATAGGGCTCCACTTTTTTTTTCCATTGGCTGTCTTTCTTAACCATCTACTATGCTGCAGGCGCTGAAATGCACAATGAATTTAACAACCACACACTTGTCCTCTGGGGGATCACTGCCATTTGGTTAGCTGACCATAGTGTGGACATGTGACAAGACTAAGTGCCTTCCGTGTGTTACGCAAGTTAACCCTAAGTACTTCATGATGCTGATACTATTCATGTCCCTCCCACCTCACAAGCCTGAGGCTCAGAGAAGCTAAGCAACTTGCTCAGAGTCACTCAGCTCGTGTAAGATAGAAAACAAATTCAAATAAAAGACTGTGTTGACTGTGAATCCTGAGTTCTTCAGAAACACGCACCACAGTGAGGTTCCTAATGGGGGTGTGAACACGGTGCCGCGGGAGAGCGGGGATGAAGAACGACAATGTACACCATTCCCGGGCCCCGTTCTGCTCCCTGCTGACGCTCCCGTCTGTGTGCAGCGTGTGCAGCGTGTGCAGGCATCTCCCGCGGCTTCACAAAGTCAAAGGCACAGAAAACTCAAGCATTTCCAAGTGGCTCATCTCTGTGGCAACGTGTTGGGGCCTCTGCCGGGGTGACCGGAACGCTTGGAAGCCGTGTGGCTGGAGCCCCAGCGCCCTCCTGTGTGGCATCTTCCAGGGCGAGAACACCCAAGACGCTCCTTCACTCGTTCCCGGTAGCTGGGCAGGGGCCCTGAGCGGTTCCCCTGGGCGGTTCCCCTTCGCCAGGGGTGGGGGTCTCGTGGTCAGAAAATTGCCTCCGAGGGAGGTTGAGCCCAGGTGGGCTTCGAGGCTTCTTGGGACCCTGGGAGTTCCAAACATTCCCACGGCATCCTACAGATCGGGAAGTCACTCAAGTCCCCCCCAGACTCCAGGTGAGCAGGTGGGAGGAGCCCACCCCGCCTCCCAGCGGAGGGTCAGCAGGTGCACCTGCAGGGAAGGACGTGATGCTGACGACCTTGGGGATCGGCCACCCCCGTCACAGACTTTCTTGCTTCGCAGCATCAGCAACCTGTGCAGCTAAAACGGCCCGTCGGTTACGGAAATGCTGAGGTGCTGACTTGCCTCTCGCCGACTTCTCCGCGTGCAGGTGCCGCTGCCCAGTGTGGGAATGCAAGGACGACACCGTGACCCGCCGTCGGCCCCGTGGTCCCCGATCCCACTGAGAAGCGGCCTCCGGGAGGTGCTCACCTAACTCCCAGCGCTACCACCCGATGTGTCTGCAGCTTCAGCACCAGGCCTCCCACCTCCGTTTCCCTGAAGTTGTTGAACCAGGGGGAGAGGTTCAGAGGGCTAGTGGAGGAGTTCGTACTGCACAATGTTTTGTTTTTACTGTTAAATGTATTGAGGTGACACTGATTGATATCAATTACATTGTTTCCAGACATTGCATTGTCCAGACGTTGTGTCATGTGCTCAGCACCCAGCTACTGTGCCAGGTTCCTCATGCCCGGCTGTGATCGGCTCTGCACACCTCCCTCCTTCCTCACACGCCTCCCTCCTCCCTTGCACGCCCCCCTCCTTCCTCGCACACCCCCCTCCTTCCTCACACACCTCCCTCCTCCCTCGCACGCCCCGGGCCCGGCCCCTCTCTCCGCCCCAGTCTTGGCTCAGACTCGCCTCTGCCCACATTCAGTCGGGTCCACCTGGTACGCACCGCCCTGTTTTTTCCTTACCCCCGAGGATTCACAGCGTGTGTCTCGTCTTGGGCTCCGTGTCGCCAAATCCTTAGAGGATAAACACCGTTGCTGTCGTCATCAGCAGCGTGTGCCCAACACACAGACCAATTCGATTCGTGTTTGAGTCCATGGACCGACTTAGAAATCACAGAAGAGACGGGTAGCCTCCAGAGCAGGGCGTCCACCCTTTGGGCTTCCCTGGCCCACGCGGGAAGCAGCAGCACTGTCTGGGGCCGCACAGAAAACACATGAACGATCGCTGATGAGCTCAACAAGCTCAGGCCGCCTTCAGAGAGCTCACAGGTGCGCGTCGGGCCAAACTCCGAGCCGCCCTGGGCCACGGGCGGCCCGGCTGCAGCTGGAGTCAGCTTTTGAGACCTGCGTCCCTGCAGACGTACGTGCAGAGGCTACGAATGGCCATCTCCTCCTGAGGGGCCGGGTTCCCACACAGGCAGGAGAAAGCCCTGCCCCAGAGCGGCTCCCGGGAGGGACAGCAGCTGCTCTCCTGGCCGACGGAGGCCCCCGGCATGACGGCCGTGCCCCCCACGGGAGCAGCCCCTGGACGTGACCAAGCCCCCGGCCCGCGGAAAAGCAGGAACCGTCCGGACACACACTTGGGAGGAGAACAAGGCAGCCTCCGAGTGGCCGGGCCCCACAGGACCGCCTGGAGGCGAGTTCCGCGTGTGCCTGTGGGTACGAGCGTGTGCGGGGAAAGGGGAGAACGCGGCGTGGGGCTGCCTTCTCGCCGTCCCGCGCGTGGGACACGGGCCTTCCCACGTGTAGCTTCCTGCATCCGGTCAATGGATGCTCGCGGTGAACGTGATGATGGAAACCTGTCGGGCAATACAGTTAGGGAATTCACCTGGGTGTTTTTTCAAGCCTTACCTCGTGATCCTGCTATTAAAGATGCATTGTTATTGTTTTTGAGAGAGACAGAGACAGAAGGAGGAGGGCCCAGAACAGTCTCCATAGTTGCACATCATCGGTTTTTCCACATAGTTTCATTCCACAGGTGGACGGGACTGCACAGGGCAGGAACTGGGCTGGGGTCTCACCCCTGTGAGAACTGAACTGGGGGCACTGCCCAGTTCAGCACATGGGTCCGCACAGGCCGGGGCCGGGATTCGATCCTCAGTCCCCGGGGCTGCAAAGTGAGCGCTTAACCCACTGAGCCATCCCGGCTGCCCCTGACCTGCTATTAAAAACTGACACCTACGGCGTGTTCACAATCCCTTTAGTACTGATAGTGGTGCACCCTTACTTGGGATTTTGTGAGAGGAAAACACACCACTGTCTTTATTGTATTTTCCTCCCCCAGCCGGCCCCTCCGGACTGGTTTTGTGCCCATCGAGGGGGGGAGAGGACCGAGGACAACCAAGCCCCCCACGCAGGCGACCCCCTTGAGGGTGGACAGGAGGTTGTACTGGGTTACAACAGAGGGGCTCCAAGTTCCTGTCGTTGGGCATCGTTTTCAATCCAGGACGTGGCCTCTGAAAGTTAAAGCTTTGTGACACCACGTTCCACGGGAGGGCGCCAAAGGGCCACTACAGCTGAGAGAGGGGACCAGGAAAGAGTCTTTTCTGGGCGACGGTGACATCTGAGGGGCCTTCCCGTCACGAAATCCGCGTAACCGCTAGAGGCATCACCGACCTGTGTAAGTGCCCTGGCCCAGCGGGGTGACTTAGGACATGTGAACAAAGGCGCTACTGTCACTAACACATGTGCTATGTCCCCGGCCACCCCACACACAGAAGGTGCCCAAAAAAATGTGCATGCGTTTTAAGAAAGGAAAAAACTGCACTAGAATCGTAATACTCAATACACACCAATAACGAAAGATGAACACACGTCACGTTGGACGTCTGCAATGACAGGAGGTGCTGCGAGTGGTGACCCTCGGGGTCCAGACGCTCCTGGTGATGAACTACTGCTTGAGCCACGTTGACCAAAGTGTCCCCTTGTAGCGCTGCACGTGCTGTCTCTGTTTACTGTGTGTCTCAACCTCACCGTGCGTGCGTGCAATTAGTTGTTAGGTGTGTTGGAGGTTCTGTTGCACACTCACGCCTCCGTTGTCTTGGTTGTACTTCCACCGTGTCCTGAAATTTCAAAGACCACTTCCAAGTGGTGTTGCACTCCTCGATCGACAGCCGTATTGTCCCCGTTTTCTTTGTCCTGCCTGTCACACGACGACGCTCACATTCATGTGATTAATGCCATCTTCTGAGACGACATCCCACCACGCATGGCTACGTAATTCCATTCCACTTCACAAAGTAACACACAGATAACGTGTCTTAACATGTGTATGCGTTTCCTACGTTGTGGGGGCACCCCCAGTATTTTAGTCATTGTAATGAGTTCAGTGATGGCTGGGAGAGCCGGGATGGCTCAGTGGGTTGAGTGCTCGCTTGGCAGCCCCGGGGACTGAGGATCGAATCCCGGCCCCGGCCCGTGTGGACCCACATGCTGAACTGGGGTGTGCTTCCCATGCAGGAGGCCCCAGTTCGGTTCTCACCCCCGGGTTTGGCCTCTGGCTCGAGGGGGTGAGCGTCCCATGCGGGAGGCTCCCAGCCCAGTTCCCGCCCTGCACAGCCCCTGCCCACCTGTGTTGAACAAAATCATATAAAAAAAAACTGATGATGGGGAAGCCGGGATGGCTCAGTGGGTTAAGCGCTCACTTTGCAGCCCCGGGGACCGAGGATCGAATCCCGGCCCCGGCCCATGTGGACCCACATGCTGAGCTGGGGAGTGCCCCCAGTTCAGTTCTCACCGGGGTGAGACCCCGGCCCAGTTCCTGCCCTGTGCAGCCCCGCCCACCTGTGGAATGAAACTATGTGGAAAAACCGATGATGTGCAACTATGGAGACTGTTCTGGGCCCTCCCCCTTCTCTCTGTCTCTGTATCTCTCTCTCTGTCACAAACAATAAAAGAAAATAAAAAATAAAAATAAATAAGTACTTTAAAAAACAACTGATGACGTACAACTATGGAGACTGCTCTGGGCCCTCCCCCTTCTCTGTGTCTCTCTGTCTCTGTCAAAAGCAATAAAATAAATCTTTAAACAGAAAGAAAGAAAGAACTCAGTGCTGCCCCCTTAGCTTTGTGGAGGGACCGGACCTTGTTCTGGTGGATGCAGCTCGGCCGTGAGTGGAGAGGGGGTCTGAGGATCTCGGGGTGAACGATGGGACGTGGTCCTTCCCGTTGAGCTGCTGGGTTTAGTGGGGGCTACGGTGAGTCAGGAGCGCGGGACTGATCAGGAGGGGATCACAGGGCCGCCCTCTGTGGGTGTCTCTGGGGTGATGCAGGACTCCGGGAACGGAGGGAGCCGCTACAGTCCAGCTTCATGACTGCAGGTCTGATACGGGGTTCCAGAGCCCGGAGGCCGAACCTCTAGTCTTCCCGCTCGAATAGGCGCCCGTTTGAAGGCCTCTCACTTTCTTCCCAAAGGGCCTCTGTGTGTCCTCACCTAATAGCTCTTGCAGGTGCCCCCAACCCCTCAGACACAACCCAATAGCAGTGTCACGTTTTTAAAAGACAACTTTTATCAAACTAGTTGCTGGCGGTCACTGACTAGGGAAAAAGAGCTGGTTCGACACTGAGCCATTGGACGTCTTCTGTTCCTATGATGCTTAAGAGAACGTGTTCAAATTTCCAAACTGAAGCAGGATTAAATGGAAAGGTAACAGCGTCTATTTTAGATTTATTCTGAAAATAATGAAAAAGGAGTTTATCGTTAGGCGGTGGGTGTAGGCTTGGAATGACACAGAGAAAAGAAAGCTGAAGAAGCAGACAGCTCTAATGGTGTAGCTTACCGGAACTGCTAGCGCAGCTGTTGGAGAGAAATACAACAGCGCCCTGATCCTTCCGTAAAGATCCAGGTCTCTAGGCCCCTCCTCAGCCAGGGGAGGGCAGGGCGCTTGGTAACAGCCCCATTAAGCCCCTGTGGGCCGGGGAAGGGAAGGGGATTCCGAGTAGGTAAAATCAGTAGATTCCATTACAAACACCATATTTATTTTGTGTTCTTACACCACCTTTCTTTACGCAATCAACACTATTCAGTCAAGTGCACAGAACATCCACATGCTTCAAAAAAAGAAAAAAATATATGCACCCCCAAGCTCATTGCAGCCTTATTTACAATGGGAAAGACATAGGAACAACCTACATGTCTACTGATGGATAAATGAATAAAGAAATTATAATATAATAATATACATTATATTATAATGTATATATATTATATATACTGTATTTATCGGTCAATAAGACGCACATTCCCCCCCCAAAAAAAGTGGAGGGAAAAGTGTGTGCGTCTTATGGAGCGAATACT
This sequence comes from Craseonycteris thonglongyai, assembly GCA_004027555.1. Taxonomy (NCBI): domain Eukaryota; kingdom Metazoa; phylum Chordata; class Mammalia; order Chiroptera; family Craseonycteridae; genus Craseonycteris; species Craseonycteris thonglongyai. The sequence goes on along the minus strand of PVKE010003663.1, from coordinate 27,426 downwards.
GCAAAGAAGAGTGCACGTTGGGGACCTTAATGATGCCGTGGGGAAGCCTGCAGCCAGATCAGAAAGCAGGGACTGCATGGAAGGAGAGCGGGTCCAGGCAGGTCAGGTGCATCTTATGGAGCAAAAAATACGGTAATATATATAAATTATAATATAATATATATATACACACACACATATATCTATGTATATACAGATAGACCTTGAGGGCATTACGCTACATAAAATAAGTCAGAGATAGGAAGAAAAATATTGGATGATCTTACTTACACGCAGAATCTAAAACAAACAAGCAAAAACAAGCTCATAGTACCGGGAACAGGTTGGTGGCTGCCAGAGGAGAGAGGTGGGGGAAAGGGTAAAATGTGTGAAGCAAATCTAAAGGCATAAGTTCTCAGCTATAAAATAAGTAAGAATGGGGATACACATTACAGCACGGTGACTATAGTGAATAACACTCTATCGAGTATTTGAAAGTTGCTATAATAATCGAATAAATCTTGAAAGTTCTCATCACAAGAAAAAGACAATTTTGTAGCGGTGTATGATGACGAACGTTAACTAAACATATTGCAGTTATCATTGTGCAATATGTCCGAATATTAGATCATACATGAAACTAATGCAATAGACTCTCGGTTAACCGGCAGCCCTGGGGATTGGGAGAGGCCAGATAAATCAAAGTGGTCTCTTCGTTAACCAGAACTTAAGCAACCGACAAAAGATTTTTGCCAGTTACTTGAGAACGCTGGTTACTTGAGTTCCAAGGAACGGAAAGTCTACTGTAAAATGTTAATTGTACCTCAGTTAAAAAAAAAAAAAAGAGCAGAACTTGCAACCAGGATCAGTTGGTGACGGTCCCTCTGACATTCTGAGATGGAAGAATCTACTGTGCAGATTTCCAACTTCTCCCAATGTGAGGAATCAAGTATATATATATTTTTAATTTCAAGAACCTCTATGGAATAGCTGTCCTGGTCTTACATGCTCCGTTAATGAACTAGGAAGGCCTACAGACGCAGTAACTGGCGGCTGTCATTAGCTCCAATGTCCACCAGGGGACACTAGCGCGCTTTGAACCACAAGTCTAAGGAACGGCAGGTGCTTGAGAGTAGATTGATGAAGTGACTTCTAATAATTCAGTGAATTTGTGGGTAGCTCTCCCTGCACTACTAATAGGAAGATGGACTTCGAATAGCTGCCTTGGAGAGAACTGTGGGGTAAAAGAAAAGCACAGGCCCTGGAACCTGAAAATATGAGGCCGGTTCTGCGTGTGTGTGTGTTGGCTGTGTGATCTCAGTCAATGCTCCACCTCAGGCTGAATAGCAGGCATCCTAATAGCCCATATCCCGCCTTCCTCATAGGGTGGTTCTGAAGAGAAAATGTCTTTCACTTACACTGCCATTCAGTTTAATCCTCTGCGAACATCACCCCTACACTCCTCACCCCACCCCACCACCAAGCTTCTCTGTGAGCAGCTAACAGGGATGCCCGTTAAGTGTGTCTTCAGGATCAAATACACTGTAGCTGCTCCACAACTGTTTGTTCCCTGACCCCTCTAAACAGCTCCCATGTAAAACAAAGCTCTAGGTTTGTGCCCAACTACACAATACGACGTGCCCCCTGTGGCTACTAAATATTTGAAATGTGGCTAGCCCGACGCGAGGTGGGCTCTAAAATGGAAAATTCACACCAATTTTCAAAGACCTCACATGAAAAAGAAATGTGAACATTTTTGTTGATGCATTTTACTCGATTACACATTCAGATGGTGATAGTTTTGATGTCAGTTTAAGTAAAATGTTTTTTTGGTGTTTTTTTTAAGTTTTATTTATATATTTTATTAATTTTTGACAGAGAGATACAGAGACAGAGACAGAGAGAGAACTGAACTGGGGGAGCTCCCAGTTCAGCATATGGGTCCGCACGGGCCGGGGCTGGGATTCCATCCTCGGTCCCCAGGGCTGCAAAGTGAGCGCTTAACCCGCTGAGCCATCCCGGCTTCCCCTAAGTAAAATGTTAAAAGGAGTGTGGCTACTGAAAACTGTAAACGATGTATGTGACTCGCATTGCACTCCCCGTGGACTGTACTGGTCTCGAGGACGTGGGTTTGCAGTTTCTGTCCTGCCGTGAGATTCCCCGATTCAAACGTGAACACGCTTAGCAGGAAAAGAAGTTCCCGGTAAGCCAGGGCCTTCGTTCTTCCATTCCTGGGGTAGTATCCTATCCAAGATTGTGCCTTTCGTGTGCAAACACATACCGACTGTTGTGTACAATCCTTGTCTGCCTGTGGTGTTGTTCAGAGCATCGAGACAGCAGCTGGAAATAACCTACCTGTGCAGCCGATCAGGACCCGCTCACGGACGATGCTACATCCCAGTCTCAGCCAAGTGCAACTGTTAAAAAGGCAGGATGTCTCCCATAGCAGCCACCCGAGACGTTATACACTTAAAAGGAACGCCGTGTTTTCTGTCAATTATATCTCATATTTTTAAACATTACAAAATGTTTCTGAAAGCCACCCGAGACAGTTAAAATACACATTTAGAAAAACTTCCCAGGCCTCTGATTCAGCAGGTCTGCAGTGAAACGTGTCCATCTTTATGTTTAAGAAAATACCCGCCAGAGACTCTGACGTCCAGACAAGTGTGAGACACACGAAAATGATAAATACATGTAACGGTTATTTGCAAAGATGTCCCAGATATGGAAATGCTAGCAATCACATAACGATTCGGGGTTATAGAGCAGCGGGACACATTCGTGTGTAAATACACCTATTTGTGCCTAGAAAGGTTTGGAAGGCTCTGCGCCCCTTGCTGCCTGCAGTCGCCTCTGGAAAGTAGAGGGGGTCCCAAAATTCATGCGAGATTTGAATATTGCGTCATTTGTGCAGTAAAGTGTTGCCAACAACAACAAAGAAGACAGCGTGACAGCTGACAGTTCAGGGTTATTACAAATGGAGCGCTCCACGAAAGAACAACGCGTTTTCATTGTTGAGCCATGAAAATGTACAATTTTTCATCATAAACCTGTGTTTTCTATCAAAATGACTTCTTGCGTGAATTTTGGGACAGCCTTTATAAAGGGAGAAGCAGGGCCCTTTCCCTCTCTCCGTACACACTTCAGTGTTTATCTGTCCTTTACGGAGAACTTGTCATTCCATCGGTTCCCAAGTGCTGGGAGGGAGGCGAGAAAGGAGGCTGTCAGCTCCCCTCCCGACCCAGCCACAGGCCAGGCAGCCAGGGGCGGCCCCTGGGGGGTCCCCGGGGCACGAGGGGGTCTTCCCAGGAGCCCCGCCGCACCTCCTGCACCCAGCTCTCCTCCCTCCACGGCCCGGAGCTGTGGGGGCGCCCGAAGCCGCGTGGAAGCAAAGTCCTGGGAGGAGGGCGTTCCGGATCCCAGCCCTGCCGCCAGAGCCAGAGGGGTGAGGTCACCCGCACAGCTGCGAACTATTTCAAGGAAACAGGTGGTGGCTCTGGCCTCTGCTTAGGCTGGGAGTTTGCGGAGAGGCCTCATGAAGGGTGACCTCAAAGCCCAGCCCTAGACGCCGGTGCGCTGGGAAAGGGAAGTGCGGGGTGACCCTGGGTCCTCAGGAGCCTCCGATGTCGCCTCCCTGCTACCCCTGAGAGTCCTGTGCAGGGGGGGAGGGCGGGGGCCGCACCCCAGACCTACAAAACCAGAACCCCTAGATGGGGCCTTGGTGTCAGCATGTCCACAGCGTCCAGGTGTTTCCAACGTGCAGCCAAGGTCAAGACCACAGGTTTCTCATGTTGCAACGAGAGCCCCGGGGGCTGCATTGTACCCTGGAGGTTTCTTAGAAAGGCAGAGTCTCCGGCCCACCTCCAGTCAGAATCCGCACGTCCACAAGATCCCCGGACGTCCGGGTGCACGGCACGGTTTGGGGGTGCTGTTGTAGCAGGGGCCAGGAAATAAGCGCACAGCTCTGGGGGGCTTGCAACAAGGGCAGAATGCTGCTAGCAGTAGTCACCCCCTGACCACTGTGTGCTCCCCAGAGACCGCTCACCCTCTCTGGGCCTCCTCGCAGGCACTTAATGAAGCTAGCAGACCGCCTGACTACTGTGTGCTCCCCAGAGACTGCGCACCCTCTCTGGGCCTCCTCGCAGGCACTTAATGAAGCGAATAAACACTCTTCGCTGAGATGACTCAGCTTGCGGCCGCCTGTGACTGGCCTGGTCCTTAGCTCTCAGTGAATTCCAGCTCCCAGTGGCTTAGAACCGTCCTGCTTTTAATCCTGAAACGCAACCTGCTCAGCTGGCCGGCCTGGGCCGACCACGTGCTGGCCACACTTCTTGTCCGGCTCCTCTCCATCCTGCCAGCATCAGGTGTCTTCACTCTCCAGGGGCTCAGACCCGGGGACCAGACCAGAGAGTCCTGGCTCCCCCCCAGATGGTCTCCAACTCGAGTGGTTTTTCCCCGTCGCAATCATGTGATCGCTCCCTCAGGAGGAGAAGAAAAACAACACAAAGGAGGAGGTTCTTGGAATCCTTGCCTGCCTGGGCAGCTCAGTGGCCGATGAGCCTCAGATGGAGAGTCTGAGAAGTTGTGTGAGGACCTCTGGGCTGGTGTGGACAATAATTAGGCACCTTTTAGCAGCGCTGGGCTTGCGGGGTAGCCCGGCTGCATCCGACAGTGGTGCTGGCTCTTTAAAGCCCCGGTCCTTCCCTGAACACACATCCCGTGCGCGTTTCCTACGTGCCAAGCGTTGCACTGTTGTCTCATTTCATCATCAAAATCGCCCCCTCCGTGCACAGGGGAGAAAGGAGGCTCAGACAGGTCGGGTTCGAAGGCGAAACGACCGCTGGTGACAGAATTGGGATTCCGCCAGAAGCTGTCTTGCTCCTTCTGGTTCCTTCTCTCATAGCTTTTCCCCAGCCCGGGAGGATGCGGTCACAGAGATCTCTAGTGACAGAATGGATGGTTATCCTTGGTGTTTTTCTAAGGTGACCAGACGTCCCGCTTTTGGCAGGACAGTCCCGATTTTTAACAATTTGTCCCGCGTCGTTTTAAAAAAGTCCCGATGTTTGGAAAGAAGGCACGACAAGCTAGGGAACGGCGGGAGATAGACCCGATTTTTAATCAAGAACCCCCTCCCCCCAGTCAACGGTGTCCCGCTTTACCCATGTTAACATCTGGTCACCTTAGCAGTTTTTCCCTCCTGCTGTTGAGACGCACCATCCCCGGAGCTAAATGCTCCGCCAGGCCGGTTATGCCCCCAAGACTGAGAGCCAGTTCCACGGGGGCAGCCGTTCTGGGAGCGTCTGCAAACTGCGAGGGTTGAGAATCAGCCCCCTCTCTCCTTTCCCGCAAAGACACCCGTATTGAGGACGTCAGGAAACACAGAGGTGCGAGAGGAGAGAGGAGTCCGATGTGAGGACGGGCGCATCAGAGAAGGAGGCTTGGCCCGTGAGCGTGCAGAACCCGTGCTGGTTCTGAGGGTCAGAAAGCAGGGATTTCAGGCCAAGCGACCCTCACAGGTAAGGGCGCGAACACCCGTGTCTCTGTGCACTGCGCCCTCCCCCACCTTTTTTCCGATCTGTGACACGCAGGCCACTTGGGATTTTTAGGAACAAATTTGATTTTTAATTTTAAAAGATTTCCAAACAATAACACTAATCGTATCTAACCATTCCTAACAGTACGTGCGTGCCAGGCCCTTCCCTACACGCCTGCCGCACATTAACTTACTCCACATAAGGACCTATTTTAGAGATGCAGAAACTGAGGCACAGCGGATGCCGGGAGAGCTCAGCGGCTGAGGGCTTGCCTCACAATCACAAGGTCCAGGGTTCGATTCCCAGCACCGGCCCGTGCAAACCCATATGCTGAACTGCGGTGCAACTGGTAGCCGCCGGATGGCTTGGCTTTGAAGGTTCTTGCCTCCCAGGCAGGAGGCCCCCAGTTCAGTTCCTGTCCCACACAGGCCCACATCCACCTGTGTGGAAGGAAACCATGTCACCACTAATGTGCAACTATGGAGACGGCTCTGGACCCTCCCCCCTTCTCTCTCTCTCTCTCTCACCTTCTCTCAAACAATAAAAAAGAAAAGGAAAAACTGGCCCAGAGAGACTATGGAACATGACAAGGGTCCTACGACTATTAAGTGAGTGGACCAGGCTTTGAACCTGTGTTTCCTGGCTCCTCAGCCAGAGCTCTTACCACGCGCTCTATGAAACTTGTCTACCCCACGGCCTGCAGGTAAGGTGACCAGATTGTAACATGGGTAAAGCGGGACACCATTGATGGTGGGGGAAGGGGGTTCTTGATTAAAAATTGGGTCTATCTCCCGCCGTTCCCTAGCTTGTCGTGCATTCTTTCCAAAACTCGGGACTTTTTTTAAAACGCCGCAGGATGCGGGACAAATTGTTAAAAATCAGGACTGTCCCGCCAAAATCAGGACATCTGGTCACCCTACCTACAGGCCACCAGCAGCCTTAAATGGGACCCAACACAAATGTGGAAACTTTCTTGCGATTTCTTTTTCTAGCTCGTTAGCCATCGCTAGTGTTTGTGTGCGTGATGTGTGGGGAAGACAATGCTTCTCCCCGTGCGGCCCAGAGCAACCACCAGGTTGGACACCCTGCTCTATGTTGTCGTTCAAAAGCCGGCTCCACTAACAGGTCGGGGCCGCTCCTGCCCATCTCACTTGGAGAAAGCTTTCTTATCAGCTATTTCCAGCACGGAGCAGGGCTGAGACCCAGCATACCTGTCGCTTGGCTTCAGATACCTGCGTAGTGAGATACTAGTCACATGGAATGTTCATTAAGTACGTGCCAGGCTAAGTTCTCCAGAGGCCTCTCCTCATTCAGGTCTCACCAAATCCTCTGATGTAGGTGCATTATGATCCCCGCCTTTTAAACGTGGAACCGGGGCTCGGAAACCAGCCCAGGGTCACCCAGCTCGGATGTGGGCGCCTCCGCCAGGCCGGCTGAAATCAGCGCTCTCCCTCTCAACACGGCCACCGTGTCTGTTTACCTAGGCAGGTCATTTCACTCTCCTCTTTTGTAATCTTCTTATCTGTCCAAAGAGACAAATAAACATTTCTGTGTGTAACTGCAGATTGCAAAGCATTCTCAGGTACGTAAGCTCATTCGAATCTCACAGCGACATGATCAAGGTAGCAAAGCACACCTTCCAACCAGGTCTTCTCTTGAGCTCTCTAGGTTTTAATGATTGCGTTCCTAGAATTCCTTCCATGTTTTTAAAAAAAGATTGATTTTATTGCTTGAGAGGAGAGAGAGAGAAAAGGGGGAGGGCCCAGAACAGTCTCCATAGCTGTACACTGTTAGTTGTCACATAGTTTCATTCCACACAGGTGGCTGTGGGGCTGCGCTGGGCGGGAACTGAACCGGGGGCCCCCGCATGGGAGGTGGACACCTTTGCCACTGAGCCATCCCAGTGGTGGCCAGTCACCCCATAATTCAGCATGTGGCTTTGCACGGGCTGGGGCCAGGAACTGAGCCCCAGACCTGTCCATTGCTAGGCAAGCGCTCACCTGCGGAGCTATCCCAGCATCCCCTGGATTCTTTCACTGGTGACTGCCCTTCTGCCTGCCATGTACCGCCACCAACAGGGAAGACAGAAGGGATGAGAAGAGTGGTCTCTTTCACACAAGGAATGTCCATCCTTCATCACAACGAACGGTTGACCAGGGAGAGTATGATGTCACCACATTGGGCAGAGGAAAGGGAGGGTGGACGTCATCCGGAAGAGCCTGTTAGTATGGTGAAGCATTGGAAAGCCCTGGGAGGAAATGGGGGTGACCACCCCATGAACGGGCTGGAGTAACTACCCTGAATACCTGCCTAGAGTGAGAATTTCTGCCCGTGTTCCCCTAGCGGCTTCTTGCTCTGGGCTTCTGGTGAACCTTCCTACATCTAAGCCAGACTCTGTAGAACGGTCTTGGTTTGGGCCTCCTCAGCTGCTTAGTGACCCTGTCTTTCAGCTGCTTAGTGACCCTGTCTTTCTTTTTATCCACAGCCCCTAGAACTCTTCTGGCACAGAATCTTCATCTTACAATGACCGAGTCTTGCTGTGGGGACACCACCTTACCGAAGAACACTTAGGAAGTCCTTACCTTCTATTGATTTCAAGTTCAATGAGTGATCATCAAAGGGAAAGAGCAACATGAACTGGAAGGTGTATTGAAGGAGTTAAGGATCTTACGAGGCTTGAGCTGGAAGCAGGAAATCTAAATCCAGAGTCTTCAACATCACTTCAGCATCTTTTTTTTTATTTTTAAGCCAGTTTCTTTTTTCCTATTTTTCTTTTACTTTTATTTTTATTGTTTTTGACAGAGAGAGAGAGAGAGAGAGAGAGAGAGAGAGAGAGAGAGAGAGAACTGAACTGGGGGAGCTCCCAGTTCAGCATATGGTTCCGCACGGGCCGGGTCCGGGACTCGATCCCTGGTCCCCGGCGCTGCAAAGTGAGCGCTTAACCCACTGAGCCATCCCAGCCTCTCCAACTTCAGCATCTTAATAGCAAGATTTCCCGCTTGGATATGTAGGTGCCAGTGTGAGAGGAGGCTGTTGGGAGGAAAAAGAGAAGGAACCAGATCCTTGTAAGGGATTTCTCTCTCCCCTTCTCAGCCATGGTAAGACCAACCTTTTGGAATGTGGTTGATCTTGTCTACAATCCTTCCCCTTCCTAAAATTCCAAAGTGCTTGGTGCAGACATTTCTGTGCAATGGCTGCACGTTGCCATAAAGGCAAAACTAAACACTGTATTGTCGACTCAAGTTCATGAAGAGATCATAGAAGGGAGCGGGGTGGGAGCAGGGAGATCATACTGAAGAATGTCTAGTGGATTCAGGGTGAAATTGGGTGGTGGGTCATAAAGACATAGATGCCCCTGTTCCCAGCGTTTTTTTTTCAAGCTGTCACTTAAGATGGCTCTGCTCCTTTAAACCAGCAAAGCTAGTCACCAGTATAGAAGCCACTAGCCACATGGGGCTATTTAAATGTAGGTACAACTTAAAACCCCGAGTTCTTCAGTTACATTAACCACACTTCAAATGTCTGATTGTCATACCTGCCTAGTCTATTCAATCCCTCAGATAAAGAACATTCCCATCATCATACACGGTTCCATTGGACAATGCAAATCTGAGGAGCAAATACCCTCCAGGTTGCTGAAACTTTAACAGTTTTGTGTTTGTTTGTTTGTTTTTTAAAGTAAGTTTTCTATTGCTCCACACTTTTACATTTTTAGTTACTACACTTCAGGATTTAACCAGCAGGTCCTTCAACGATGGTTTCCACACTGTCAGAATGCTGTGTACACTTTTTAAAAAACAATTCAGTGGTTTTCTAGCCTATTCATAATGTTGTGCAACCATAACCACAATCTAATTCCAGAACATTTTCATCACCGGGAAAGGAAACCCCATATCCAGTAAGCAGTCCCCGCCCATCCCCCTCACCCATCCTTGGCAACCACCAACCTGCTTCCTGTCTCTGTGTTTGCAGCCAGTCATGCCGAATGTGGGCTTTTGTATCTGGCTGCTTTCACTTAGCACTATGTTCCCAAGGTTCACTATATTACAGCATGGATCAGTACTCATTCCTTTTTAGTGCTGAGTAAGATTCCATTGCATGGATATGCCATGTTTTACGTATCCATTCCTCCATGGGTGGACCTTCCGGTTGTTTGCAATTTTTAGGTATTGTGATTAATGGCGCGATGACCATCCATGTACAAGTTTTCATGTGGGCATACATTTTTAATTCCATTGAGTATATACTTAGGAGCAAAATTATTGGGTCATATGGTATCTCTATGTGTAACTGAAGAACTGCCAACTGTTTGCTTAATTGGCTGCATGGTTCTTTGTTTTATTATCATTATTTTTTAAAGATTTATTTTTATAGTTTTTGACAGAGAGAGAGAGAGAGAGAGAGATACAGAGACAGAGACAGAGAGAAGGGGGAGGACCCAGAACAGTCTCCATAGTTGCACATCATCGGTTTTTCCACATAGTTTCATTCCACAGGTGGGTGCGGGTCTGCTCAGGCCAGGAACTGTGCCGGGGTCTCACCCTGGTGAGAACTGAACTGGGGGCACTTCCCAGTTCAGCATATGGGTCCACACAGGCTGGAGCACGGATTCGATCCATGGTCCCCAGGGCTGCAAAGTGAGCACTGAACCCACTGAGCCATCCCGGCTCCCAGCACAGTTTGTTTTAAGATTTATTTTTATTGTTTTCTTTTTTTTTTGACAGAGAGAGCTAGAGAGAGAAGGGGGAGGGCCCAGAGCCGTCTCCATAGGTGCACATCATTAGTTTTTGATAGTTTCACTCCACAGGTGGGCATGGGGTGATGCAGGGCAGGAACCGGGCCGGGGGTCTCCTGCATGGGAAGCACACCCCAGTTCAGCATATGGGTGCGCAGGGGCCGGGGCCAGGACTCGATCCTTGGACCCCAGGGCTGCAAAGCGAGCACTCAACCTGCTGAGCCCTCCCGGTGTGCCCTTATCTTGTGTACCTTTGGGAGCTCACTCTTCTCTTAACCTGACAGAGCCTGACATACAGAAACTACCTATTCATTGTTGGATTAGGTGGGTGATCATTTTGATCTGCATCAAATGTCCATCCAGCCTGGAACTAGAGGATGCCCTGGTGACCAGGACAGAGGTTTGTCCCCAGTCTTCTTGCTGCCACCCTATTAGCCTGTTAGGAACTTTAGTCAATCAGGTCAAGTCTAATTGAGCACCTACTGTAGTTCACTTACTAGGCCAGGGGTGGGGGAGAATTAGTGGGCGAGGGGGCCACTTAAAGTGGTCATGAGAATGCTGTTGCTTAGTGCTGCAGTAAGGCTGCTCCGTGGCCAGCGGAGCCCCACCTTTGCCCAGGAGCTGGTGCAGACTCCTGGAGGAGGGGTGCTTTATTCATAGTTGTCTTGAGTGCTAAGTAGGAGTCGGCAGAGGACAACTGTGCTGCAGAACGAAGCAGAGCTTTGCTAGGTGATGCAGTGGCTAGATGGATTCATTCACAGCCCTTCCCGCCCACAAGAACACTCCAGAGTGGACGTCTCAGGATTCAGATTCTTTCACGTTTCATGTGATGTGACAAGGGCTGATGAATTTAAGACATCATCTTGGGTCAACTCGTTCTCTGGCTGAAGTGGCCTTTCTTCTTTGGAGTGACAGTGTATGTGGCCAATCCTAACGGACCTTCTGCGTTGGCAAAGGTCACAGCTGTGGAGTCTGAGTGACTCCACGTGCTTTGGACGCTTGGAAAGGCGAGCTGGGGAAAGAACCACGCTCACACAACCTGCGTGTGGGCCCTCGTGTTCCCACCGGACGAGGCTCCATCCACGCCCCGTTCAGCTTTCCCATTTAAAGTGAATCACCTGTTTGCCTGTTGATAAACAGCAGAAAACTGAGCTCATTTCTTTCTAGGGTCTTGGGCTCCTCAAAGGAAGTGACTTTAAACTCACTCCTGGGCAATAATCAGACTGTTCGGCATGTCTCACGCTGCTTTCACGAGGGTCTTTAGTTCTCTATGAAGCTGAATTTCTCACTAAAGGGTTCTGTCAACATTGGAGAATTGATTTAGTGGGAATACCTGTAGGGAAACAGTTACATACTGTCTTTCAAGACATTAGTGCAACCAAAGCCAAACGTCCTAAAATATAAATAGCGCTATTGGTTTCTACTTATAGTCTACGTGGGTGTTTAGGTGGTCTCCTTTTAGGAGTGGCTCCCTGATTTATAGCAGTTGCTTTTATCTTTTTTTTTAAATTTTTTAAATATTTTTTTGACAGAGAGAGAGATACAGAGACAGAGAGAGAACTGAACTGGGGGCACTCCCAGTTCAGCACATGGGTCCTCACGGGCCGGGGCTGAGATTTTGATCCTTGGTCCCCGGGGCTGCAAAGTGAGCACCTAACCCACTGAGCCATACCGGCTTCCCCTGTTTTTATTCTTTAGAAAGTGCAGGTGGGAGAATGTCAGGACTAAAGACTACGGAAGAGAAGTGGAAACTGTGGACCATTTTAATTCCCAACAATCACTCTCCATTCCAATGTGTGCGTCTTTCTGATGAAAATCTCTCCATACTCAAGAGTTGATGTCTCCTGTCCACACATTTCACAGGGCATTTCCTCATGAAAGCTGTGGCCTGTGTTTTTGGATCAATACATGGAAAGCGCTTGGGAAAGCGCCCCACTAATGGTGTGCACCATGGAAACGCGAGCGTCATGTCCTTATTCTGCAGCCTTCTCCCCCGAGGTGGCTGCAAATTCCTTGCAAATCAAGATCTCACCGTCTTTCTCCCTAAAAACGTGTTTTGATCAGGACCTTGGACACGCCGCTTGGCGAGCTCAGGGTGCACCCCTCGGACGTGGCACATGCAGTCCCACCTGAGCCCACGGACCCGCCTTAGCGCGGAGCGGCAGGACCCCGGGTCCGCGTCTGCACCAGAGCCCGGGAGCGCAGCCAGGGGCGCGGAGAGCGGGTCCTGGCATCGCCCCGCCCCTCCGACCGCCCGGCTCCCGGCGGCCCAATCAGGGCGCGGCTCGGGCGCGCGCGGCGGCCAATCGGGAGCGGTGGGCGCGGCTCGGGCGCGCGCGGCGGCCAATCGGGAGCGGCGGGCGCGGCTCCCGGTGCCGGCGGGCGCGGAGCGGGCCGTGGGGTCGGGAGCCCGCGGCGGCGCGGCGATCCGGAGGCGGCGCGGCGAGCGCAGTGCGTCCGGGGCGGAGCGGGGAGCCCCCGGGCCCGCGCAGCCGGCGCCACCCGGGACCCCGAGGGCGGTGTCGCAGGTGACCGCGCGCGGCAGGGGGCGGGCGGGCAGGGGGCGCGCCGGCCGCGAGGTCCTAGCGCCGCGGGCGCGGCTGGAGCCCCTCGCGCCCCCGCCTGGGCCAGCGTCCCCGGGCGGGGAGCGGGGAGCGGGGAGCGGGGCCGGGGCGACGGCATCTGCGGCCCCCGCGCCCGCGCCTTCCCCGAGCCCTGAGTCCCCGGCTTCGTTGTCCGGAGCGGGGAGGCGACAACAGGTGTCCCCGGGGACCGTGCCTACGCCCCAAGACTGCCGTCGCCGCCTGGGCGTCGCTGCCTCCCTTCGGGGTGTCCGGAGACGGGACCCCAGCCAGGCCGCCCCGGCACGCTGCCCGCTGGACAGCGCCCAGAAGCGCCTGGACCCGGCGGACCCCGGGCTTGGATGGAGTGCCTCCCGCCTGTTGCCAAGCAGTTTGCCGGACGCCCGCCTCTCGCTGGGATGAAGAGCTGAAGTGTGTGTGTGTGTGCGCGCGCGCACACTGGGAGCCTTTGTGTGCGGTGTGTATGTACCATGTGTGCCGTGTGCGTGCATTGAGCGCAATGTGTGCACAGTATGTGTACAGTGTGCACACAGTGTGTGCAGTGTGTGTGCACTGAGCACATACAATGTGTGCACAGTATGTGTACAGTGTGCATACAGTGTGTGCAGTGTGTGTGCACTGAGCGCATACAATGTGCACAGTATGTGTACAGTGTGCATACGCTGAGCACATACAGTGTGTACAGTGTGCGTGCACTGAGCGCATACAGTGTGCGTAGTGTGTGTGCAGTGTGTGTGTGCCGTGTGCATAGTGTGTGCAGTGTGTGTGCACTGAACGCATACAATGTGTGCACAGTATGTGTACAGTGTGCATACGCTGAGCACATACAGTGTGTACAGTGCGTGCACTGAGCGCATACAGTGTGCGTAGTGTGTGTACAGTGTGTGTGTGCAGTGTGCATACACTGAGCGCATACAATGTGTGTGCACAGTATGTGTACAGTGTGCATACAGTGTGTACAGTGTGTGTGCACTAAGCACATACAGTGCATAGTGTGCGTGCAGTGTGCGTGCAGTGTGCATATGCTGAGCACATACAGTGTGCGTGCACTGAGGGCATACAGTGTACGTACAGTGTGTGTATACAGTGTGCGTAGCGTGCGTGCAGTGTGTGTGCAGTGTGCATACGCCCAGCACATACAGTGTGTGTACAGTGTGCATGCACTGAGGGCATACAGTGTACGTACAGTGTGTGTGTGCAGTGTGCATACAGTGTGTGTACAGTGTGCGTGCACTGAGGGTACACAGTGTACATACAGTGTGTGTGTGCGCAGTGTGCATACACTGAGCACATATAGTGTGTGTACAGTGTGTAGGCACTGTGTGTGCGGGTGCATACAGTGTGTTTCCTTACAGAAAGCTGCTGCCTAAGGGCTGTGAGTGAATTATTAACTGTGGTCTTGGGCAGCTCCCGGCGGCCCCTGCCTGTCTCTCTCTGAGGCCGGCCCTTTCTGCTCTGCGCCTCAGTCTCTTAATCTTTATGTGGCCGTAACGATGGCACCCGCTTGATCGTGTTGTTTTGAGGAATAAATGAGGCAATGCCTAAACAACACCCAGCGCGAAACACTCAATCAATGCTGGCTTTTATCATTACTATTTACTAGACAGAGTGGATGGTCTTTTAAAGAGAACGTCAGACGTGTGGAAACTGGCCCAACGACTCGTTGGAGCTCTGAATAGCTTTCTGCACTTGAAGGGGGGAATGTGCTCTGAATGTTACTGGTGGTATCATTTAAACGTAATGTATCCGCTGAGAGAGTTAAAAGGTGCGCCTTTGGAATGGTGAGGGAGATAAATGGATTCCAACTGCTGTCTTAGAAAACCTTTGTAACCCTTGAAAACATTGATATGAATGTTGTGTGAAGAGGATAACATGGTACTTTGTTGAGTGCTTGTCTTTCATTGGTGTGGCTGAATTGGGGGAGGGGATTTGAAGGTTCTTGTACTTTCTGCCCTTCCCTTAAACAAGAAGAGTTTAGAAAGAGTGAGACAGAGAGACAGAGAGAAAAACAAGGCCCAGTGACACAACAAAATACCAGGGTCTTCTAGAAACCTGAAGTTGCAGTGACCACTTTAGACATTTGTTCCCATGTCTGACCTGGACAGTTTAGCTCTTCGCCACTGTGTCACGTTCCTTTTCTTGTTTAATATGAAGAGTCAAACATTTGGTGCCGTTCAATTTTTTTGAAACCTAAAATGTCAGTATGTAGCAGACTTGTTTGGAATTCTGAATCTTCTGCTGCTTTACCTCCTACTCTACAAACCCAAAGGACCTTCCCAAAGCTTCCCTAGGGCCATGTCGGTGGGCATCTACGTCTCGTCCAGCACACCACCCCCATGGTTTGGGACTTGGGAAAGGCACAGACACAATGCCCCAGTTCTTTGAGGGTCTCCAGGCCCTTTCCCTGGAGCCTTCAAAATAAATACATTCACTTAACGGAAAGCGATGATCTTCTCAGGTTAGGAAGCCCACTTCCAGATGTAAATCTTTCAACTGTCAAGTTAATTCAACAGCCCTTTCACTTGTTGATAAGGAGACTTTTAATCTCCTAGAGTGGGAGGATCTGAAAGACAGGGGGGTGGGGCAAGATGCCTTAGATCTGAAAGACAGGGGGGTGGGGCAAGATGGCTTAGTTCAGAGCCAGTGACCCCCCTGGTGAGAACTCTGGCTGATGGCTGGGAAACTTGGATAGGTTTGCTTTTCTGAGCCGGTCTCCCATTCTGTAAAGTGAGGACTCTATCTGTCTGTCTGTCTGTCTATCTATCTATCTATCTATCTATCTATCTATCTATCTATCTATCTATCTATCTATCTATCTATCTCTATATTTACAGGGTTCAGGAGAAGTCCTAAGCATATAATTCTGTAACTACAATATCACACTCAAGCACACTATACTGCTTAAAAATGGGTGTCCTTCTGCCGGACACTGTATATCTCTATCTCTCCATCCATTCATCCATCCATCCATCCATCCATCCATCCATCCATCCATCCATCCATCCATATTTTTAAACAGGAGTGGTTTTAAGGGTGCTCATGAATGGAAAGCCCCTAGCATAGTACCAGAGACATAGTTATAGATCTGTAGCATCCACAGGAGGTCCTATAGGTGAGAGTGATCAGCTATACCTGGGAAAGAAAAAAAAAAAAAAGACTTGACTGAGGGGATAGCACCTGAACTGAGTGTAGAATGACGAGCCAGTCTCTTGTGCAGGCAGGAGGGAGGTGGGATTGGAAGGAAGGGTCGAGCAGAGGAGAGATGGCATTCCAGTCAGAGAGAATCCGGGAGAACAGAAGCGCTCCCCCAGTCATTTTAGCCCAAATAGCAAATAAGCCCAAACCTCTGTGCTGCGCAACGGCCACAGTTCATTTCTCGGTTATGCTGCGCGTCCACAGAAGGCCAGGTGGGGTTCTGCTTCTCCTCTGCTTTCACTCTGGGACCTACTGAGGCTTAACAGACAGCTTCTTTCTGGGACCGTCCTGGTCTCGTTTACGGGAAAGGGAGGAAAGGAAACACAACAACAATGATGGCACTTCACGTCTGCTCAGAAGTCGTACACAGCACCTCCGCTCGCATGCTGTTGGCCAAAGTAAGTCACATGGCCGAGCGTGATGCCACTGCCTCCTGCAGACAGTGTGGTGTGGCCAAGGAGGAGGGAAACGGCCCAGACACAGACGCTGCAGGGCAATGTCTTGTGCTGGGGGTTGGGACTTTATCCTGTGGGCAGGGAGTCTCCACGGAAGGGCTATAAGTTAGGGTTGACATGATCGGAGTTTCAGGCCTAGTGCACAGCCCTGGTGGTGATGTGTGGAGACTGAAACGGGTGGGACAGAAGGCGAGAGATGGTGAGGGCCTGAACGAACCCAGCAACCGCCAATCTCCCTGTCTGTCGCATCCCTTGAGGTTCCGCGGCTGGAAAATGACTCATTTGGCACTGGGACGGCTTGTCTTGTTTACGCGTCTTCTCCTAACGTGCATGTGCTCTGTCATCTTAGAGATATTATTTCAGAGTATCATCCAAAGCACCAGTTCTCAAACTTGGGTGTGCATCTGAGTCACACCCAAGGGGGCTTTGAGAAAACAGATTTCTGGGCCTCCCCCCAGAGTTCTTGAAATAGGGTCTGTGGTGTGTCTGGCCCGTTCCTGACAAGGGCTCAGGTGATGTTGCTGCTGCTGGTCCAAAGACCACCCTTTGAAAACCATTAAAGGGAGAAGTTAAGACATGGTTGTGGACAAGACTTCCCTCAAAGGGGCGAATGGAACAAGGAAGAAGTCGGGGAAGCCCCAGCGTTCTTCTCCATGGGGCAGATTAGCTGAAGGCAGACTCCGGCCATGAGGAGCGGGGTCTGTTAAGAGTGACTGAGTCTCTAGGTTTATATGAAATTGCAGATGCAGTTCTCGGAGTGAGGACGTGGAAACTCGAATTCACGGAATTTGAGTGGGAGAAAAGTACAAGCGCTGCTTTGATTCCCTCCCTCTGCAGTTCTGCCCTGATGCTCCATCTTGTCGCTGAGCACACGCCCTTTTTTGCCTGACTGCAGACAGATGTCTCACTCAAGCCTGTGGGTGTATTCTGACCCATCCTTCACCCTTCTTGTCACACCCGTTTTCTTTTCTTCTGGAGCTGGGCTTATCCACGGGGTGGACGTTTGGCTGACTTTTAAAAGACACAGACTAAGGTTTCTCACATCCCTTGAGGTCACTTTCGTGAGTAAACGTCTGTGCCATGGGATCATGCAGAGTGGGATTGAGCCCACCAAGGTAAATAACCCCTTCACCCCTGTGAGAAACCAGGATCATGTGGTTTGGCTCACACCAGTGGGCGGAGCGAGTCACAACAATTCCCTTAACTGTGACTCACCCGTCCTGAAAGGGGAGAGCATTCCAAGAATGGATGTCAAGGAGAAACTATGTTGGTGTGTACAACAGGAAAGAAAACATTGTGAGCGTTTCTCATCTTTTGACTGTTTTTCTCACTGCTGGATGTGGCAAAAGTTTCAACGCTCCCGGGGTCCCGATAATCAGCACTGTGCCTGCCCAGCAGACACTGTGAAGGCATCGAATACTGGTAGGGTCAGCATGTGGAGCGCTGGCCAGCGGCTGAAAATATTTGTTTCCAGGAGGGAAGCGTGTAAATGGGTCCAGTGGGGGTGTGGGTAGAATATCCTATAAATTCTCTGCGTATGAAATTTATATGAAATAAGAAATGTCTGGGTGGGCCCAAGCTGTAAAGTGAAGTAAGGTTTGAAACCACCCGTTTCCTGATTGAGATTTGGCAGAACGAAAGCGAACCCGGTTGAGGTGCGCTCTTTGAGACTAGAGGATCCGCTAGCAGTCTGCGCCCTGCCAGACGTGGGTGAGGAAGCTCAGAACCACAGCCTCTGGCCAGGAGGCCTGAGCTCATCACTGCTGAGCAGATCTGTGTTTCCCTCTCTGGGTAATTTTGCATGACTTTCCCCTCCGCCCCTCAGGCTTCACCTTAGTGCTGCCTTCCCCTGGGTCAGCTGTACAAGGAACTACCGTGGTCCCCTCCATTCTAGGTCTCTAGGAAACGTGGTCTAAAGTTTCAAAAGGTGCAGCACATAAGACCTTAGACATGAGTGAGAGCCAGTGAGGGAAAGGACACACGAGCCAGGAGGGATTGAAAATGCTGAAGGTATGTGTTAGAAAGCGTTACAGTTCCCCCTTGCATAGCATTCATCTAGCAATTTGGTATTTAAGAAATGTGCATGTCAAACCACTCAAAAAATGGTATCCTTGCTAGATACTATTTATATTGAATAAATGCTATCATATATATATATTTTTTTTAATTTTTTTTACATCTCTACAAATATCAGAGGGTAGGTTTCTAGTGCTATTATTGTCTTTCTGAAGTGCACTGCCTTAGAAACAGTTGGCCAAAATTGTGAAGACAGATATTAGTATCAGGGGCAGGAATGAAAACTCAAGAGTCCCTTGGAATTTTTTTTTTACATTTATTTTATTGTTTGAGAGAAAGTGAGAGAGAGAGAGAGAGAGAGAGAAGGGGGAGGGCCCAGGACAGTCTTCATAGTTGCACATCATTTGTTGTGACGTGGTTTCACTCCACATAGGTGGCTGTGGGGCCGTGTAGGGCGGGAACTGAACTGGGGGCCTCCCTCATAGGAGGCGAGCACCTCTGCCTCCACACCATCTGGGTGGTTACAGTTGGGCAGTTCAGTATATGGGTTTGCACGGGCCGGGGCTGTGATTCGATCCCCGGACCTCGCAGTCACAAGGCAAGTGCTCAACCTGTTGAGCTGTCCCGGCACCCCTGAATATTTTATGCAGCTGGCTTTATACAGCTGGATTTGTGCTGCGGGATATCTTCTCTGACAGGCAAGCGATGGTCAGCGATCTTTGTGATACGTAGTCACAGTGCGGAGCGCGGGGCTAGTTTGCAGATGGTCAGTGACCCAGTAAAATCTCTGGAAGGTGCTTTCATGGGAATGGCATGGGACATCTTCGGCCTGCATGTGGCTCTGAGGAAGATGTTAAGAAGAACTCAGAGACGTGTGATGCTGGGCCTCTGACACAGCCTCTAACCTGAGAGGGAAAGCGCATCATATTTATGTGGCATAAATAAGAGTTAAATGCCAGTGAAGCCAACATGGGGCCAATAATCAAAGAGGGCACCGCCGACGAGGGGTTTTTCTGAGGTTGTGCTGGGCTGGGAAGGTTCGTGGAGGCTCACCCGCACTGGATGGGAGGTAAAGGTGAGCTTTAGGGAGAGCCTTGGGGTTCAGGGCGTGGATCTCAGTTGACCGTGGCGCTGATGGTCAGCACAGGCTTGTCCCTGGCCTGTGAGTAGACCTCTAGGGTGAATGGGTCAAGGAGGAGACGAGAAGGGAGCTCTGAGCTTAAAGCCTTCATTGCTTGGTGGTCTTCTGACCTTCTAATCCGAATATTCGGCCAGCTCGCCTCATCTGACCAGGGAAGCCGTTGCGTGATTCAGGAGCAGATGAGTAACACTGGACTCTGCTGTGACCTTCTTAACATGTTAGTTTTATTAATAGGTAAGCACTTGGGAGCTAAGGATGTCAGACCTCTTTATAAATAAAATCTAATCCTATCATAAACTCTGTCGAACTGGCAGGCAGTTGGTCTGTCTCCATTGGCCAAGTGACCTGGGAGGGTCAGCAGACTTGTTAAAAGTCATGCAGGATCTCTCTCTCACTTTCTCTCAAGCAATAAAATAAATTTAAAAATTAAAGTCATGCGGGAATCCATGGGCACTTCTGTGTCCCCTGGTCGTGCGTCTCCTGACATTTGCTGGTATCTAGTTTAAGTGGCTTCACAGAGCTCTGTAGGGATAGAGAATGTGGGGCGCTTGACATCTAGTTAGGATTTTCTCTATCTACATAGGTAAGGTGACCAGACATCCTGCTGTTGGCGGGACAGTCCCGATTTTTAACAATTTGTCCCGCGTCCCGTGGCGTTTTAAAAAAGTCCCGATTTTTGGAAAGAATGCACGACAAGCTAGGGAACGGCGGCAGATAGACCCAATTTTTCATCAAGAACCCCCTCCCCCCGGTCAGTGGTGTCCCGCTTTACCCATGTTACAATCTGGTCACCTTATACATAGGGTCCCTCGGTTGTAACCCCCAAAGGTCCTCGCTACTTACACCCTTCCCTCTGGGGCTTCAGGACTCTGGCTCTCGCTGAAAGAAGGCACTACGTTTGTGCTGTGAGGCTCAGCACACCCACCATCGGAACGAAATGGTATTCTCAGCACTTCTCATGCCAGATGCCAGCCCATAGAGCAGGACTATCAGGGGCTTTTAATCTGCCTGAACTTTGAAGTGAGACACCAGACCCTGCCTGCTTGATGGAATCACGCCATTGGCTCCCTGCCTTTTGAAGTTAGCTAATTGCTTAAAAAAAAAAAGTGAGGTGTTTTAAATGGAAACAGATTTTATTTCTCTGTTTGTTTTAGGAACTGGATACATTTGTCTTTTCTGAGTTTAAAAGGGAGAAATTATAATGTTACAATTAAGTGGGTAAAGCTGGAGTGATCTATAGATGGTGAGCTTATTCAGTTATGTATATTACTGAAATGTTGCCTATTGGGTCGACTCACAGCCAGCAGGAATACAGTTTTACTTGTGTGTGTTCCTGTCCTTGCCAAACAAAGTATTAATTTTTTCCTACATTTTCCCTTGTCCCTACATGTCCCTCGGTTTCAGGTTCCGTGGAAGGCTGTGAAAAATTGTAGTGTTGAAATGATCAAAACTCGCGATGAATAGCTATCATTCGCTGAGCTTTACTGTGTTCCCAGTCCTCTGCTAGCAGTTTTCAGCACGTTCCCTCACTTCATTTCTACCTCAACTCGGTAAGGGCAGGGGGCGCAGTGTGTCCTTTTACAGATGAGGCTGGCGTTCAGTCACCTGTCCCGGCTGTGGGAGGCCTGGGCTTTGAACCCCTCAGGTCCCTCAGCTCTAGACGCTGTGTGCTTCTTTGCCGCTGTGTCAGGAAACGCAAGGCAAAGTGCTCTGGGGAGTCAAGCTAGCAGGCGTCCTCTGCACCTGGTGGCCATCGCGCACAGACCCGGGGAGTCCTCGCTTTTGCTCTGCGTTCACGTTTTCAGTGGTGCTGGGGTGATACCCTTCCTTCCTCCTCTCCTTTGTCCTATCTCTTTCTCACTATGTTTGTTATAAGTATGACTGGGGAAGATAAATTGTCTCTCTGCCACTCACCATCGGCCTGCCGGGCCATCGTCACACACTGGGTCCCTGCAGCCCACCTCTGCTGCTGCGGGTGGGCGTTCAGTTCCTGATCCCTGCACGGCCCTTGAGGAGGCAACTTCGAGGAATCCAAGTCATTGGCTGTCACCTGTTGGACTCGGCCGGGTGACTCACTTTGCTGGTCACAGTACAGAGCTCACCAGGCCAGGGGCTTTGATCTCCTGTTGTCTGGTTGCCTCTTTCCCATGAAGAAGGCGGGGAGTGTGTGTCCAGTCCTGGCTGGGCACTTGGTAGAGAGGTGGGTGCTGGCCAGATAGGACTGTGGGCGCCTCTGTGCGCTTAGCAGGGGTAAGTGTGTCTCATGGATGGAGGAGTGTGGCCAAGTGGTTAGGGGCACAGGCTCCGGTGTCCCCGGCCTGGGTTTGCATGGTCTTGGGCATTATTTAACCTTCCTGTGCCTCAGTTTCCTTATCCAAATAAATGGGACAATATTGGTATGTATTTCAGAGTTCTTACGGGAATTACATGAGGTATTTAATGGAATGAGTTGTAAAGCTCTATGAGATCAGCGTCTGGGAGATACGTGTTACATAAGTGATTATCAAATGGCACCTAAAAATAAAGTGAACACCTGTATGGGGTAGATGTGCTGTGATAAGGGAACTCACCTAACTGCTTTAGTAAAGGTACTCATGATGACTTACGTGCAAACGAAATCTTACCAAGTCTACTAGAGAAAATTGCCATTTAAGTTTTTCATGAAAATATTTTTCAGTTACAGTTGCCATTCAGTATTACGTTGTTTTAGGTGCATGGCGTAGTGGTTAGACATTTATATATGAATAGCTTACGAAGTGATCATCACCCCAATTAGTCTGGTGTCCACCTGGCACCGTCCATGGTTATTACAATATCGGGGAGTTTGCATTTAAAGAATCAGGAGAAACGTTTGCAAGCTGCCTTTTTGTACATCGAGAGAAACAGTGTAAAGGGAGAGGGAAGCCCGGGACGACTTGATGTCTTTGACCAGAGCTACTGGGAAGATAGAGCTGCCATCGGTGGGTGGGGAAGCGTTCGAGTAGAGTAGTTTTGTTGGGAGGCAGAGTCGTTGTCCGATTTGGGATGTCTTAAGTTTGAGAGGCCTGTTAGACATGGCAGGTGCTCAGTGGGCATCGGCAGAGTCAGGTGGGAAGTCAGGGCTAGAAAGACCTAGGCGGTGACCTAACTGTACACGGGGTCTGAAGCCACGAGGGACGGAAGTAGATGGGGAAGAGGTGCCCTGGGTCTGACCCAGGGCTCATGCCAGCTCCAGCCAGCTCTGGTTTTGCAGTTTGTTCTTTTCTCCGCTTTTGCCAGTGTAAAACGAAGCGCGTCCCTAGCTCCTGGCTGGGGTTTTCTTTGGGTAGTTTATCATTTGAGCTCTCTATTGCTTGCACTTCAGTCAAGAGACTGGAGTCAGATCCCACTGGACCTCTTGAACGCTTCGTGCCTTTGGGCCAGTTGCTTCCTTTCTTCCTCAGTTTCCTAGCATGAGATGGGAACTGGTAGTGAAAATGCCCCTCTCAGAGGTTTGAGGGGTCAGTGAGTGCAGTTGTAGTTATGCTACGAAGCTGTCTCTCATTTTGTCACCATAAAGTTCTCACTGTTCATGCCAGTGTGTGAGAAACAAGGAATGGTGAACAGCTCACACACTTTCAAGCCCTTTGAATTTTCCCTGAACTGGAAACCACATTTTAATTGATCCCATACCGCTACTATTTTCCTTCTTTTTATTAAAAATAAACGATAGAGGTCAGAGCGATACTGCAATAAATTCCACACACACACGCCAGCCATTTATGCTTCCTCTGTAATGAAACACTACATCCAGAGAGCAAGTCTGGCCTGGGTCTGTGGCGACTGGTACACGAGTCCCAGATGCACATTCAGAGATCTGAAAACTGAAACACACACAAAAATGGATAGCCCGGACAAAGACGTTCCAATATCATGTAAACAATAATAAATTGTGTAGTAGACTCTCAGTTCACTGGCACCCACGGGGACTAATAGATTGCCAGATAAATCTAAGTAGACTGTTAACCAGAACTTAAGCAACCCGCACTCTCAAGCAACCGGCAAAATCTGGTTAACAGAGAGTCTACTGTATCTGCTTTTTACCACTAGGAGCTAGGTAAAATGTTTTCACTATTTTCTAATAAACTAACCGATCCTCCCTACTGCTTTATAATTTTATTTATTTATTTTTATTGTTTTTGACAGAGAGAGAGAGAGAGATACAGAGACAGAGACAGAGAGAAGGGGGAGGGCCCAGAACAGTCTCCATAGTTGCACATCATTGGTTTTTCCACATAGTCTTATTCCACAGGTGGGCGCGGGGCTGCACAGGGCAGGAACTGGGCCGGGGTCTCACCCTGGTGAGAACCGAACTGGGGACACTCCCCAGTTCAGCATATGGGTCCACACGGGCCGGGGCCGGGATTTGATCCTTGGGCTCTCTGGCTGCAAAATGAGCGCTTAACCCTCTGAGCCATCCTGGCTTCCCCTCTCCCTACTGCTTTAAATTCTACTTTTACACCTGGTTGGAAAAGATATTTAACACACTTGATTTCACTCATCAAATACTATGATTCTGAATTTTTTTTTTTTAAGTCTCCCTCTCAAAGCTAAATAGAGATACAGAGACTCATATTCTGAAGTCTTGTGTCTCAGTTCTCTAATTAGTATGTCTGCTCTGCTGCATTTATGGTTTGTAGGCTTTGAATTTGTGGCTTTTCTGTTTTGCAAGAGTTTCTGTCGGGGAGATGTCTACCGAAAAGAAATACTACTATTAGTGGTGGCTGGACCAAATCTGCGTAGTGGTGTGGTCGATGTCTGAATCCCTGCTGAATTTTTGAGAACCTTTCTGCAGATGGAGGTGGGTGGTGTGAGAGCTGAGAGAAAACATTAGAAATGCCAGAGCAGAAAAATTAACATAATAGGAAAGAGCTTCCAGTGATTAAATTTTTCTTTCTGGTCTTTCAGGTTGAGGAAGTAAAGAGAATAGGCCTAAACTGTGGGAAATTTCCATCAGCCTGGAAAAAACAATAGAATAAATAATTCTTAGCCCTGAGATGAGAGCCCCAAGGGAGTCACAAGGTCAAAGGATCCTGTCCCATTTGTCTGTGGTGACAGCCTCCCTCTTAAACAATAGAAACGTCCCTGGGAAGCTGAAAAGGTACACACAAAGAGAATTTTTAGAGTTCAGATCATTTCAGACGTACACCCGTGAGTGATTATGCTTTTCTTATTGTCCAGAGTTCCCTTAGTGAGGGTGTATACCTTTATTAATTCTAGACAGATAATGTGAATTAGAGAAATAAATTTAAAGGGAGAGAATAGACGAAGAGTGTGGAGTTGAGTGAACTGTCACCGTTTAAAGGTGCTGAGCTGCTCCCATTTTTTATAAGGGGGCGATTATTTTGTCCTAACGTACCTGCTCTCTAAATTTACGATCTGTTGTATAAAGAAGTCCCTAGTGCCAGCCCTGCCTGTCACCCGCAAAGCCCAAGACCCTGCTCTGTGAAAGCAGCCAGCCCTCCGTCAACAGACGTTTACGTGACGCGCGCCAAGGCCACCCAGGGGACCCTGTTCCTGGCCTGCAGACACCCACGTGCCTGCCGTCAGCCAGCGGTTGTGAACGTGGGCTGCTTCTCGCTTACGAGGGGCCTGCCTCGTGAGGGTCACAGTGAGACCAGCACGTGCCGCTGCAGTGGAAGCCCCCGGGACCCGCGGTGGCGTTTCAGTGTCTGGCTGGGTGGTTCTGGTTTTGTGCTTGTGTGTCTGTTTTGTTAGGGGAAGAGGGCGGGGAGTGCTTCTTAGAAAAGGGAAGGCGTGATCTCCCACGTTACTGAAAGTGGAAATAAGAGATTATCAGGTCAGGGTCAGGAAGCCACAGCGCCCAGTTTCCTTCTGCCGGGCCCCTCTGGATGGACTGTTTTTTTGTTTTTTTGTTGTTGTTTTTTTGAAGATCTGAAAGTGACATGAGGTAGATACGTTTCTCTAGGTTGGAACTTTCTACAGGGAGTCCCGAGGACCCCACCGGATCCACCAAAGAGCTTTGGGAAAGTTGTCTGTCGGTGAAGCACCTAAAATTATTATAAATGTTGCATGGATGTGTTTTTTCCTGGAGACAAGGCGTTCTGCCTTAAATATCTCAGATAGATCCGGAGATTCCATACTTACAAAAAAAAAATTAAAAGCCAATTCTAGAGGTAGGTGTTTGATTTTGAGTTGTGCATCTCGGCCTGGGCTCTAACTGGAGAACTCCTCCTGGTGATCACGTGTGAGTCATGGAAGTATAAGTGTGTAAAACTCTTGGGTAGGGAAGCCGGGATGGCTCAGTGGGTTGAGCGCTCACTTTGCAGCCCTGGGGACCGAGGATCGAATCCCGGCCCCGGCCCGTGTGGACCCATATGCTGAACTGGGGAGTGCCCCCAGTTTGGTTCTCACCAGGGTGAGACCCCGGCCCAGTTCCTGCCCTGTGCAGCCCCGCGCCCACCTGTGGAATGAAACTATGTGGAAAGACCAATGATGTGCAACTATGGAGACTGTTCTGGGTCCTCCCCCTTCTCTCTGTCTTTGTATTTCTCTCTCTCTCTCTCTCTCTCAAAAACAATAAAAATAAATTAAAAAACAACACAAAAAACTCTTAGGTGCATCCACGGAAGCCCATGCTGCAGAAAGAGGAAGAAACAAGGTGTCACTTGAAGTGCCTGAAATCCGGCCACGCACACCTGCTCCGCTGGCTACTGCTTCCTGCTCTCTCCGCTGTCCTTGAGTCCACGCCAGACTCCTTTCCCTCTGCCTCATCCGAAGAGCCACTGGCTGACGTGAACACTGACATCTCCTTCACCTGATCTTTTTCTGGGTCCTAAGTGAACCAGGTTGATTTCCCCTGCAGTGGAAGGTTGAATGTGACCCAGGCCTCCATGACGGTGACAAGAGAAGGCAGGTGCAGTGAACTCCTGAGTGACGTTAGTCCTGTGCTCATCATGCTAATGTTGACCTTCCCACGCTTAGTGCTACTTTCTCCTCATCTCGTACATTCTTTCTAGTGACCTACTCCAAACCCCTGGCTATCAATGACCTGTGCATCTATAGTATCAGCGCTCACCTCTCTTCTGCCTCACAGGCCCCGTAGATGTCGCCCACAGGCCCTTAACCTCACGGGGTGTGAAGCTGAACGTACCACCCCCACCAGCCCTAACCGCTCTTCCCCCTGAAGTCCTTACCGGTGAATGGCACAGAAACCTACCCAGATTTCCAAAGATCTTTTTCGTCCACCCACCACATCACTACTCCCTCAGTCTCAGTGAGCCCCGAGTGGACTTTATCCCCATGTCTTGATAATCTTACATCGTCAGAAATACCCCTTCTCTTTATCCCTCATCCTGCGATGCCTGACCACTGTAATTACAGCTGGTCGTCGCACCTTCCAGTCCACCTTCCTCACTGCTTGTGGAATGATATAGCAATCCCTCGTTTTTCGCGGTTAATGGGGACCAGAATCTTCCGCGAAAGCTGAAAAACCGCGAAGTAGGATTTGCCCCTAGGAATTTTCGTGTATGCGGGTACAAGAATGTTTTAAATATGTAAACAGTATTCATACTTTACTCATTGAAGACAAAAATGACAACAGTATATGTATTTACTTAAACGTGTCAGTGCTAATTAATAAGGTTAATTACAAAACCTTATACAGTAATAAACATTAATCAACATTGCTTTCTGAGGAGGCACCCAAAGTGGCCCCTCATGAGTGCAGGAAGGAGTGGGTGGCTTCGGTTTTTATTGGGGTTGGGGAGTGGGGCTGGGTTAGGGCTCTTGCACATGAGCAGAGGTT